>VYXH01007881.1:0-15482 GCA_013397275.1 Burhinus bistriatus
AGATCCCACCAGACCCCTGCCAGGCCCTGCCAGACCCTACCAGACCCTGCCAGATCCTACCAGGCCCTCCCAGACCCCTGCCAGATCCCACCAGCCCCTACCAGCCCCTGCCAGACCCCTGCCAGACCCCACCAGACCCCTGCCAGCTCCTGCTCGCACTCTGCAAAGCAGTGCTGGAGGGACGCAGAGGGCTGCAGACGCTGAGCCTGCCCCTAGCTAATGGGCAGCGGCAAAAGTATTTATAGGAAATAGGCAACATATTTCCAGCCCTGGGAAAGCTTCCAGCTCTGACTATATTCATATTTAAGCGCCGCGCGGTTGCAAGGAGAGGTCGGAGCAAAGCGGGCAATGCCGCCTCCTCCTCCGAGTGCTCCTGGAGGTTTTTCTGCTTTCTTTGGCATTGCAACCCACTTCCCAGCTCCCTCACCACCCAACCCGGCTGCCGAGACCTCTGTCCACCTCCCCATCTCCTGGAGAGCCACTTCCCAGAAGCACCAGTGTGCCGGGGGCTCCAAAGAGCTGCGGATTTGCAGCCCGCGGTCTTGCAAAGGGGCAGCCGGCTCGTGTCCCTTCCACCAGAGCCAGTGGCATCAAGGTGCCCATTTCAGTCTGGGGGGAAAAACGGCGGAGCAAACGAACTGATGTCCAAATGACAGATAGAAATGCCATTTTTTCATTCACCGCTCAGCATCCCCCCACACGTGGTGGGTGACCCGTGCTGGGATGGTACCCTGGGGCTGAACCTCCTCCCCTCTCCCCCAGCAAGGACAGAGCTGACTTCCCGGCATCCAAATCCCTGCCATTGGGGAGGTTTGGCCTTCACAATTAATAAATACTGGTTTAATAAACACATAGGACCTAAGCCTACAGTTATTTAATAAATATAGAGCACTTGAGGCAACAGCGGGCTGTCAGTGCTGGAGCAGGATGGAGCTCCGTGTGCACCCTCTGGGATCTCCCACCACTTCAGAAACGAGCATCCAGCTTCGTTAAGCCACCAGCGCAGTCCCCGAGCTCCTGTACCTGGCAGCCCTCCCCGGTGCCCGGGCCACCACGCGCTGCCGGCTCTAACCGGAGCTCAGCACCCAGCGATGGGCTGCCTGTTCCCCGTGCAGAGGAGCAGGATGGGCCAGCGGAGGAACAAGGGATGTTCTCTGATGGATGTATAACTGGAAAATAAACCAGTCCCATTCTGGTATGAGAGCTCAAGCTTTCCTCGCGCTCTTTTAAAAGTACCAGCGGGACACGCTGCCCATGTTTGACACCTCGCCGGTGCCTGCGGATGCTCCCCGCCGCAGGTGATGTTCCCTGCAAGGAGCTCCACGACTCTGCCAGGCTGCGGGCATCTGGCGCGCTGCCCGCTCGCTGGGTGTGGGAAGTGCCTGGGGAGCACGCGGAGCCGGAGCAGGGATCTCCACTGGGACGCAGGGTGGAGTCCGAGGTGGAAAAAACCCCAGCGTATAAAGGAAACTGTGTTTCATGTGTTATTGCTGCCTGTCTGATGCTTACCAATGGGGGAACAGCAGGCACGATTCCGTGTGAAAGGCTGCGAAATCCTTTCCTGAGATCTAAATATTAGCTTTTACTCATTTTCCTTGTTCGAAAACAAACACGCCCTTCGGCTTCCCCAGCCCAAGAAGAAAGGGTTGCACTGTCCTGCTCCTGTCAGCCCTGGCAGCATGGCTGGAGAGGAACCGAGAGCAGAAAATCCAGCTCCAGGTGTGGAAAACATGGCTGTGCCTCCTGGCAGGACAGGGAACACGGATGAGATGCACTTGGACTGGGCAGACTGCGAGAGGTGGCTCCATCGGGAGCCTCTCTGGTGGCAGGAGGTGATGCCCCTGTGCTGGGAGCCACCGGTGCCCTACAGCTCATCCACGGGTGATCCCACGGGGACACGGGCTGGGCTTGAGGGGTCGGAGGTCTGCACCTGCCACCTCACTGCCTGCCTCCTCCAGCCCCGCCAGTGGGATGATGCATCGTCCTCACTGAGATGGAGTTAGAACCACAGAATCACAGAATGGTTTGTGTTAGAAGGGACCTTAAAGACCATCTAGTTCCAACCCCTGCCATGGGCAGAAACGCCTCCCACTAGACCAAGTTGCTCAAAGCCCCGTCCAACCTGGCCTTGAACACCTCCAGGGATGGGGCAGCCACAGCTTCTCTGGGCAACCTGGGCCAGGGTCTCNCCTGCTGCCCACGCTGCTGGGGATGCAGCCCAGGATGTGGGTGGCTTTCTGGGCTGCCGGCACGCATTGCCGGCTCATGTTGAGCTTCTCATCAACCAAGACCCCCAAGTCCTTCTCCTCAGGGCTGCTCTCAATCCGTTCTCCACCCAGCCTGGATTTGTGCTGGGGATTGCCCTGACCCACGTGCAGGACCCTGCACTTGGCCTTGTTGAACTCCATGAGGTTGGCACAGGCCCACCTCTCAAGCCTGTCCAGGTCCCTCTGGGTGGCATCCCTTCCATCCAGCGTGTCGACCGCTCCACACAGCTGGGTGTCATCGGCAAACTTGCTGAGGGTGCACTTGATCCAAACATCCATGGCGCCAAGAAAGATGTTAAACAGCCCCAGTCCCAGTACTGACCCCTGAGGAACGCCGCTCTTCACTGGTCTCCCTCCATTAGGGGGCATGCAGTGCACGTCCCCATGGCTCCAGGGGGCAGGAGAGCCCTGGACACAGCCCTGCCTGCGCACTCCAGCTGCAGGCAGCAGCACAGCCCCAGCCCGGTGCAGGACAGGGTGGCTGAAGGGCTCTGCACCCCAAGGACGCCCCTGCCACAGTTTGGTAGGGCAGAGGGAAGGGCAGCCCCAGTATCTTCATGTCGTTTCAGGAAATCAGAGGGGATAACTCTGCTCTCGAAAGCAAATCACAGAGTCTGGAGCATGGACGACGCTGTCGCTGCCAACCGCCTCCTGCCCACCCAACGCTGGGTACGCATCGCTGGCAGAGGGGCACCCAGGACACCAAACCAATGAGGTAGCGGCTCCAAGAGACAAAATGTGTGCTCCTGGCTACGTATGGACAGCTGAGCTGGAACTGCAGTGCAAGCAGGCACCTCTTCCCAAGCCACCAGTCCCCCCATCAGCACTCACATCAGCAAAGAAGCCACGGGCAGCAACTCAAGCCCGCTCTCCCAGAGACGGCAACAAGGGGTCCCACTGGTGCAGTGAAGCCCTGAAGTTTATCAAGTACTTAAAATCAAACATAGAACCATAGAATCACAGAATAGTTTGGGGTGGAAGGGACCTTAAAGACCATCTAGTTCCAACCCCCTGCCATGGGCAGGGACATCTCCCACTAGACCAGGTTGCTCCAAGCCCCGTCCAACCTGGCCTTGAACACCTCCAGGGATGGGGCAGCCACAGCTTCTCTGGGCAACCTACTGGGCAACCTCTGGGCAACATCCTACTAAACACACCAAATTTCATTTTTTTTCGGCAATTCAGCAGTTGTCAGACACTGCCAGCCCAGCCCAGCACAGGGGACCATGGTCCTCGCCGCCCGCAGGGCATCTTCCCGCACAGGATATGCTCTGCTGGAAGGTGACAGGGCTGGCCAGCGTGACACAGGGACAAGGGCTCCCGTGTGACTGATGTGATACGGGGACGAAGGGCTCCCGTGAAAGCCGGCGGGGACAGCCAGCCTCTTGGACGCAAAAGCCACAGGGACCAGACTCATCTGGGCGAAGGTGGATGGATGGCTGAGCAAGGCATCAGCCCGTGGACTGTGGGAGCCACATGCAGCGCTCCTGCGGAGAAAAACCTCCGTGTTCCTACGGCATTCGGGCAATCAGGACTTTTATCTACATTTTTGGATAAACAAAGAAGATTGTGCTAGAAATCTACCGGCTGATATTGTCAGAAACAACCCAGAGAGAACTGAACACAGCCCTGCTGCCATGGCCGGTCCCCTGTGCCGTACCCACGGGCTCACCGGGGAGGCGCGGAGAAACAGAAATCCATATGGTGAGAATCTGCACGGTGCTGCTACCTGGGAGAAGAGCATATTGCCACTAAACACCAGGAAAAGGAAAAAATGGAGGTGAAAAGCAGACATGCAGGTAGAGGAGCACCCAGGCTGTCGGGACTGCCTGGGCATCGCCGCTGCGGTCCTGCAGTCCTTACGTGGGGCACTCACGCAGAAGGAGCTGAGCACCGGCTCTTTCCAGCACCCTCTAGGGCTGGAAAAGATGGAAATACCTAGGATAAGAGTAAGAAGCTCTCGCCATGGCTACGCATGCTGCTCACAGGACGCTGGTTATTTCACCGAGCAGTAAACACGCTGCTTCTCTTCGCAGGCTGGAAAGGAACCGTCCCTTGGAGGTGCTGGGATCAGATACCCAACATTTGCTTATCATCAGAAGAAAGGAGCTGGCAGAATTCATCCCCTCTGACAGGAATCTGCAGTTCTTAGCGTTTTGACAATGCGCAAAATCTCTTTTTCCTGCCGATGGGAAGAGAAGCTAGGTAACTAGAAAGCAATTGCTCCCAGAGCTAGTGAATGCGGCAGAAAGGGAGGAAAAAGGGTTAAAATCATAAAAGATGTCTGGCTAATTGCCATTTCCATGTGATGGCTGATTAGAAGAAAGAATTCTTTCAGATTTGACCTGAGATGAATTTTTCCCAGGTATGTCCCATTCCCAGCAGGCATCAGTGTCGGTCTGTTTATCAGACGGGACCGCGGAGGCCAGCAGACAAGGGGCAGCAGGGACCCGAAACGGTTGCCGTGTGATAAAAACTCTCGGAGGAGGAGACTGCAGCCATGGCATGCCCCAAAATGGTAGCCAAGTATTAAGGGATTAATGGAGAAGTCTACAGGTGCTATAGTTAATTATATCCCTCTCCCATGGGAGAGAGGAGCAGACACGCCGGGATACCCGTGCCATCCTCGGGCAGCTCTGCCCGCGTGCCCCTGCCCTGGCTTTGCACCGCAGCCAAAATCCCAGCTAATTTTAAGGGGCCGAAAACCATGTTTTTTTTCAAATAAAGCGTCCTCTCCTTTTCGGTCCGGTTTATTCGCGTCCATGCAGCAGCGAAGCTTCGCTTCCCTCCCGGTGGGCAGAAATCGCTGAACGTTTTGGCTGAGCTCTTTGCTCGCCACCCAGCAGCTCGAGCAAATACCTGAGCGCTCATCCACCCCCCAGACATTATTAATTTCTGCAGCTTCGGCCAACGCCGCCGGCACACAGGGAGCTCTTCTGCTAAACCAGCCGCGCCGAGGCACAAAATTGGGGGTTTATGGAAAATACAGGCAAGGGTGACAGACCTCATTCCCTGGGAAAGCCACCCCATGGAGGCTCAACGGCTGGTGTGAGGGCACTGGGAATAAGGCAAAGGAGAAAAAAGACCCAATCTGAGTGGAAAAAATGCAGGACATGGTTCCCAGCTCAGCGCTTGCAGCAGTGGGACTCTTCAAACTTGGACATCTCAGCTGAAAAAATAATAAAACTGGAATGCATAAGCAGAGAGCAGCCCTATTTCTAGCTGCGACTCCTCCCTGTGTGCTTGGCCTCCCAGACAACTCAGAAACTCAAGGCACTTCTTTCCGAGCTATAAAAAGAGCTGGAGCGGGACTGCAATAGCTGGGAAGGCAAACAAGAGGGGAGCGTGTCCTCTCGTTGGGGCCAAGAGCATCTCACCAGGAGATGAGCGAAGCCAGAAGACGGTCTTGCTCAACCCAACTCCTCAGCTAGTGTCACCTTTTGAGGTGCCCACGAAGAGGGAGGGCTGTGGGGCACGGCAAGAACTCCAGGCTGGATCCCACTCAGCGCAACGTTGGCTGTGTCATGTCCCAAGTCATCCCACCACCTCTCACCCCTCCTGCATGAGAGGAGGCGAAGGTCCAGCTTCAGGCCGTGCTGTGCGTGACCCTCCCCACCCGTCACCCCAACACAAGCCTGGGTCCCCGCTGCCACGAGATGCTCTGTGCTTGGGGAGAGGCACAGGTACATCCGCCAACATCTATGGCAGGTACCACAGTGAGCAGAGACAGGGCACAGTGTCCCCAGGGACCGTGGGGAGGAACAAGCCACACCGAAATGCAGCTCCCTGCTCCTCAGGCTGGCTGCTGAACGGGTTAACAGCCTCACCTGATACCCGCTCCATGCATCCCAGCAGGACAGTCCAGACCAAGTCTCAGGTAACAGAATGAGACCATAAAATTCAGCAAACTCAGAAATACCTACCTTTGCACTCTCCAGACAAGTATTTACCACCACGGAAGCAGCCAAACTTTGCTGACTGTCGGAACATTTCATTCCCACTTTTGCAGTGCACAAAAGCTTTCTGGTTGGGAAAACACAAGGTCACCACCAGGTCACAGTCTGGGAATGGCTCCACCAGAAGAGATGTCTTCTTCAATGACTTCATTGACTTATTCGATGCTGAAGAAGTCATCTCTTCTGGTGGAGCCATTCCTAGTCTACATTGACTTCTTCAACACAGAAAAAGTCAAAGTCTTCCGCTGCCTCCACTTCAGCATTGCCTTAAGACCTTGGAAAATCTTTGTTGTGAGCAGTTGTGAGGGATGTAGAGCTGGACTGGGTGGCCTACAAGGAGCAACCTGAAGACGGCACTCTTGGTGCACACAGTAACTGTGGCTCAGGAGGAAAGGGACAACCACGATGCCCAAGGACCAGCAAGGGTGAGGGCCAGTACCAGTGTGACCTGCTGCCAAGCCCACTGAGATGCAGAAGTGCTGATCAGTGCTCGAGTCAGTGGATTGCAGAGATTGCATTTAGTCCACACCTGGATGAACAATGCCCTTCACCAGCAGCAGACTGGGGACCTGAGGGCCACATCTCACTTGTGCAGAAGACACAAATTGCTCTTTGCAACTGTACCCAGAGCTCTCCCACACCCAGACCCCTGATCCTGAAGGAACGCTGCCTGGTGGGAGCTGTATCTCAGGACGTGCATCACTAGGTTGGTGAGGTCTCAGCACTCATGTCAACACCTCTTTTCTGGTCTCTCAGGAGGAGGAGGAGGGACAATTCCTGGGTGTCCCTGATGTTCTGGCACAAGCACCTTGCAACACCATTTGTGCCTACGAAACCCTGTGTTATTGTTCACTTCCATGTGAACACAATGACTGGAAAACACTATTTTCCAGCCAGCATTTGCTAATTAAAATAAAAAGCGATGCCATGCACTCTCTGCCGAGCTTCTCGTGTGGAAGAGAAGAGACAAATGGTAACAATAAATAACAAGTCTCCAGCCTGGCCCTGTTCCCCCAAAGGGTCCCTTTCTTTGCTGCAACTTGCCTCTTTTCTGCATGGTAAATATTTAAGGTGCCCTCCTTGGGGTCTCACCTCCGGCAGCACAGCGGGGCTAGCCGAGGGGCTGCACCATCCCATGCAGGAGTCGGGTCACTTGGCAAAGCGGTGAATGTGGTGGAAAGTCAGGCAGTGAACGCCCGGACCCCAGGAGACCCCCAGGGAACAGAAACCCAGATGTCAACAGCCTTTGATGCAGCATTTGGGGCAGCAGGACCAAAAACCCACCCAGGAAGGGCACAGGCTGATGCTGTTAAATTGAGATTTATTGCAATCACATCGAGCTGGCTACCAGTCAGACTAGGTAAAAATAGCATGTAAAATTACGAAAGTCCTGGAATAAAGTAACCACAGCTTCAGCAGTCTGATCTGCAAACATGCTTAGCAGAGTTTTGTTAGTTTGCTCAACAGCCAAGAAACAAAGAATCTTCTCCACCTCAAGACTCAAAGGATGGCAGATCTGGGCAACTCAAGCCAACCTCACAACCTGAGTTTCACGACAAAGCCATAAAAAACGCCTGATAACCTCACTATGAGCTGTATAAAGCTGAACGAGCTCTGGAGCACCTGAGTTCTCAGTAACACAACTTCTGCAGCCACCGTGCTGATGTTTTTTGCGTTGGTGGGACCAGAGAATGACATACAGCCCGTCCTCATGGTACAACACAAACCATGACCACAACCAACCTACACCACACACTTGCTATCATCGTGAGACTTGTCAAGCTGCAGAAACATCCCACCAAAGAAGGAACCAAAATCCTGTGGTTACAAAAGGAAGTTCCATGTGCTAAGACACAGTTTTAATCCGAACGAGGGTGGGGTTAGGCTGGACATAGGGAAGAAATGTGGTCCCATGAGGGTGGTGAGACACTGGCCCAGGTTGCCCAGAGAAGCTGTGGCTGCCCCATCCCTGGAGGTGTTCAAGGCCAGGTTGGACGGGGCTTGGAGCAACCTGGTCTAGTGGGAGGTGTCCCTGCCCATGGCAGGGGGGTTGGACTGGATGATCTGTGAAGGTCCCTTCCAACCCAAACCACTCTGTGACCCATGATAAAATATTAAATGTCTGTATATGCCTCTGAGCAAATAAATTCACCTTTTGCATGTAGACCAGGGATCATTTACCTTCCACCACGATTAGCCCGGAACAGCACACAATGTATAATTAGTCCAGCCGTGGGCTGGGACTCGCGCATCCGGGCTAAAACACCGGCTGCATTGCTGGTTTCTGCTGTCACCGGGGGAACAGTCTGTCCCCAGGAAGTTTTCTTATTTGGTGACTGTGCAAAATAAATCAGCCAAGCTGGTGGCAGGGATTAGGGCCAGGATCCAGCCCTTCCTCCAGCTCTCATGCTGCTGCGTGACCCCCAGGTTGCTGGCCTGGCATCCCCACTGCCCCGGCATGGGTCAGCCTCCCGGGAAAGCAGAGAGGGACCAAGTCCCTCTAGGACAGAGGGGATTTAAGTCCATTCTCCCCACCCTGTGCCAGCACCCAGCCCACCAGGGCTGAGCCACAGGGCTGCCCACAAAGCCTCTTGTCCTGCCTGCACCTGGGTGTCCCCAGGGCAGTCCTCACCAGCCCTCCCAGCACTGCTCGCTGTACGCCGAGTATGTTTTTTTAAACATAATTATCAATACTCTTAATGAAAAAAAAAATTTAATAAAAAAGAACTTTTTAAAAATTAAAGCCTCAGGTTTATGCAAGAACAAGCCTGCAAAGATGTGGCAACCTCTGGCTTTCACCACTGCCCCTGTTCTTGCTTGCTTGGAGTTAGGAATACATCCAGTTTTCCCGCTCAGAAATACACGTGTCCGAGGACCCGGGCGTCTGTTGAGCTCAGGATCTGCACAAAGGCTGGGGCAGTCGTTTTAGCCCACCGGCCAGAAGAGCGAATGAGTTACACAGCTGGAGGCAGGCAATGGGCTGAGCACGACACGGCATTTGGGTGCCGGAGCTCACGCCTCGGTGCCTGCGTGCCGGATGGTGCCGGAGCGGGCGATGCTCAGCCTGTCCCGCATCGCACCCATGGGACGATGCGCTTGGAGCTGCCACGGGCACCTCCTCCCCATCCTTGGTTTCTCAATCTTCAGCCAAGATTATCCCTCCTGCAGCTCCAGCCCCTTCACTTTGGTCTCTCCGGAGGTTTTTTCCCCTGGAAGAGCAAAGCTGGGATGGGCCACCCGCTCCTCGTGACAGGTGCCCTCATCCTACCTGCCCTTCTCCATTTTCCCTGGCCTCAAGGGTCACTGCTGGTGGCAGTGGAGGGGACCACACTCCCAGAGTCCTCAGACAGGGAATTGGGTAAAAATAATCCACCTGGCTGGCTGCTTCTCCCCAGCTTTGCAGGAGGATGGAGTTAAATAGGCTGAAGTTCAGAGGACAAGAGCCCCCGCGCTCCTGAGTGCAGGACACCCTCGGTGGGGAGCCCTCTCCTAACTGCACTGAATTACAACCACCCCAGCTCACATGGTTCATGCTGATCTGCGTTTCAAAGATCACATTTTAAAGAGCCTCCTATAACCATCAGGGCAGCACGCGCTAAGTGAGGGCAAATGGTTTTGGGGGCAGCAACGTCCCCCAGCCCTTGGCATCCCTGCCTTCCCACTCAGCCTCTGGCGCGATCTGGGGCAAGGTCCCCCCTTGTCACTTGGTGGTCCAAAACCATCACGTCCCTGTCCGGAGCAGCCCCTCGCACGCAGTGGCAGAAGTCCCCCCGCTTCCAGCACCAAACCTATTTATCCTGCTGGGGCTCGGCCGCTTCTGGGGCCCATCACCACATTAAAATACTCAGTTATTTCCGCATATATTTGAAAAAACCCCAAACCCCTCCATCCCAGATTGCACTAAAGAGAAAAGCAGCCCCTAATCTGGTAAAAGACAAACTATTTTCTTTCCCTGGGGATGGAAATAAGTTCCTAAGGGGAACTCGCTGAAAAGAGATGAGATGAATCATTTCTTCGCTGCTGGAGCTGTATTCAATCCCAAGGACCTCTAATTCCGATTAAAAGCCAGGAGACCGAAAGCATGGAGGTTCACACAGCACAAAGCACAAGAGCTCATTTTCCTGGAGATGAAAGAGCCGTGAATTAATCCCCTGTATCACCTACTCCCCCAGGATGGGCTCAGCTGCCTTCAGCCCTCGCTCCCCGCAGCCAGGAGCTATTTTTTCCTGTTCTTGCTAGTGTCAATATGTTTCTTTAAATATCTTTTCAGAGAGGCTATATATATAGCCCCACTCTGGTGCTTTGAAAGGAGCCTCATTTCCTGTGTAAGAACTGAAGTTCTTGGCAAAGCTGCTGGCGGCTGCAGCATCTGAACCACAAAAATTGTTTTTTTTCAGTAGTAAAATGGTATTTCCTCCGCCACTGTGAGTCGTACCAAGCTGGGTCTGGTCTGAAAGCAACGGGGCTGCTGTGGATGGGAGATACGGTGACATATTCCCAACTACGTAAATGATGGGGGAAAGGGATTAATTGCATTAATAGCAGTGGTCAGGCTGCAACGGTGCCCGACGGTGGCACAGCCCATCACAGGAACCAGAGCATGCACAGAGCTGCTTTCAACCTGCATTTGGCTGTGAAAAGTTCTGGTTCTGACATCAACAGGATTTACTAACCAACACTGGGGGAGGAAGAAAAAAAAAAAAGCCCATTTCATTTGACATCATTTTGTGCCCAATACGTTTTCTCCTTCTTCCGCACGGTCTCTGCGCACCTGGTTTTTGAGAGGGCTCCTCCAGCAGCAGAGCGGGAAAGAAAACAGCTTTCCTGCGAGATGGTGGTGGGATGGCTCACAGATGCTTGGGACCTTCAAAACCTTTCTGCGGAGACGTGGCATCAGCTGCATTCAGCATGCTGCATCTCCCTGCCGGGAACGTGCTGCATCTCCCTGCCGGGAAGCCCCCAGCCGCAGGGTTTGACACCCCTCTGCACCCCGTCGGGGACCTCTTACGATAGGAGCAATGATGCAGACAGCTCAGCAACCCTCTTCCGCTGCAGATATGTCTTCCCAGGGTAATTTCTGAGTCATAAATTGCTTTTATTGCTGGCCCAGCAGCAATACACAGTCCTAAGGATGCAGCGTGCAAATGTGCAAGAGAAGGTGGTGGCCATGGGCAACCTAGACGGTCCACGATTCTCTTTGCCGCTCGGTGACTTTCTCAGGAAAAAACTGCAGTCAAAGAAGATAAAGTGCAAGTTTTTTAGATTTTCTGGAGGAATTTTAAAGAAGAAGTGTCTCCTCCCAATGCCCGCCACTATCTGGACAGATCACCCTTGGGATTGCCCCCAGTGGACAAGTGCACAGGGACCCTGACGGGCATGTAACCTTGGTACAAGGCAGCACCAATGTCCTGGTTTGAGGTAAAACAGGACCAATCTGTCGTTCCACCGGATTGGGCTAATCTGGCCCAAACCATGACAACCACGTCTCCTGGCCCAAAGCCCCAGCAGATATAAGCTCTGGGGGACAAGCATGAAACTTCTGTTCCCTTCTGCAACCCCAGGCACTGTCTGCACCGGTGCGCATGGCTGTCCTCATCGCTGGGACCCAGCATCACCTCTGGACCAGGCAGCCCGTGCTCATGACAAAGAATGGCCGGGGCATCGGAGCAACGCTGAGGACAGGGGGAAATATAGGAGAGTTGTGTTGTCATCTTTGCAGTCCAGGAGACAACATGCAATCACAATATACTGCTTTTTTTCCACCCAGAAGCCATGGTGGCAGGAACGAGGACTGGAGCTCAGTGCACGTCCTGCTGGGACTCCAAGGACACTTCCCCCGTCTTTGCTTTCTGAGCACATTAGTCACTCTCCAGCGTTTGGTTTCCCAAAAGAGGGAAGGGGCTGGTGCAGGAGCAGCTGAACAGAATCACGCGGGGTCAGGAAGGAGATCTTCCCACACCTTCAGCTTTCCAGGCGCCAGCTGGTGCTTGGGGATGCCATGCACCACCTCCGTCAGTCTGCAATTCTGCCTGCGCTGATGCCGAGCAGTGCCTGGCCTCGCTGGCCACGTCCCTGCTGGGAACGAAGGGGAATTCCCCACAGCAGCCTGAAATACAATTGAAGAAGCAGCACAGCCTGGCATTTCACCCCGGCGTGCATCCTCTGTGCCATGCAGAAGTCCTACGTCCTTCTGACTCCATTTTCACCCTCAAGATCTTGGTTCATCCAAGCCCTGAACATCTAGTCTTCACCAAACCAGCCAAGCAGGTCAGCGTAGAATGAGATTTGCTGCTCGGCACCATCGTGGCACAATGATGCCTGCTGAGGACCACCGTGGTGAGAAGAAGGGGAGGGAGGCCCAAGGAGAGAAGATCCCAATGCACCAACCTAAATGAGGAGGTCTTCAGACCTTCCTTGCAGAGCTCCAGCACCAGGACGTGCTCCTCAATACAACCAGGAGAACTTGAAGGGGATGCAAATGTCAGACTCCGGTACCATGTGAAATACAAACATCTCAACATATGGCAGAATTTTCACTTTTGGTCGTTTTTCTCCTCCCTTGGTGACCTTTGCTCTGCCCAAAGATTTATTCCACCAAGGCTGAGGCAATGAGCATCGGTGAATCACAGCAAGTGAAACGCCAGCAAATGGGAGACAGTTGTTGCAAGACTCATCCCCTCCATGGCAGTGATGCACCCCATACGGCCGGGCATCTGCAGGACAGCAGAACTGCAGGATTTGGTGTCCCTGTTGCTCAACTTCCTGTGAAAACCATCAGCATTGACGGCAAAAGAAAAGGGGAGCTCTTGGGCGTGTGTCCAAACCAGATGGCCCGATCTCTGTGGTTCTCACTGAGCAGCTCTTGCCCAGCAGGCAGCAAGGACATGCGCAGCAGCACAACGGCAGGGACACCATGTTTTGGCATGTCCTCAGGTTTCTCACATTTGCATCACCAGCAAAACCTAGACACTTGACCAACTGTGGGAGAAGAAAAGAGGCCACCGGGAAATTTATTCCCATTTGTCCCCAAGCCAACAGACGGACGTTGTCAGGGCAGAACCATTGTGCAACATGATGACCACCACAAAAGCATCCCATCACCAGAGTTTCCCACCACCACGCGAGTGTCCCACTACCAGAATGTCCCACCACCATGAGAGCATCCAACCACCAGAATGTCCCACCACCAACACAGTGTCCCACCATCAGACCTTCCCATCATCAGAATGTCCCACCACTACCACCAGAATGTCCCACCACCACCACCAGACCTTCATAGGATGCTCTTGTTTTTCCAAGCTGAGTCTCAAACCACATAAATTGGGCGGTGCCAAAGCCAAGCAGGTGTTATTCAGGCTCACCAAAGGCCCATTTTGACACACTTTCTGCCTGTTCAGGCTCTTTTAGCCCAGAACAGTCTTTCTGGTGAGTGTGCTGCTGTCACATGACAGGCAGGCTTGGAGGCAAGGAGGGAATGAGCCTGTAAATGCAGAAACACGGGTAAAATCTTCATTTTAAAGGCCATTTAACAGATTAAACTTTTCTTAAGAAAAGTCACTTTCAAAAAGAAAAAAAAACCAAACCAACCCAAAACCTCAAAGCCCCACAAAGTTGCTATAAAAAAAACCTCAGAAAGAAGAAGTTTGACAAAAACTGTGGATGACCAATGTGTGGAAGATCTGAGGGGTGCCTGGCAAGTTCCCTAAACTGGAGAGAAAGAGAATTATGCAAAAAAAAGGCATTAAAAAAAAAAAAAGAAGAAAGGAAATCGCACAGAGCTGAACACACAGAAGAAGCAAAAGTCAGGCAGGGACTGAACTCTTAAAAACACATGCTGTGTCATTTGTCTGCAAATTGGACAGGGAAGATTAAATCCCGCTCGTGCGGATGTGGCAGGCAGCGCGAGGGCTGGCAGTGCTGGGTGCCGCCTGCGCCGCTCCTCCGGCCGAGCCCGTCTGCCCTTCCCGGGGGAGCAGCGGCTCTGGGGGAGCACAAGGGAGCTTCGGGGATCCCATGGGATCGGTTGCTGGCACACGGGACCAGGCAGGCAATTGCATGCACCAACGAGTCCCAGTTCCACCTCTAGTGCTATAAATAATTGATTTTTGAGGTAACTTGAGCAAGGAAGGTAAGAAGACTCCCTGTCCATAATCTCGCATCCAACCTTAACTCCTCATGTTTCTCTTTCGGCAAAAAAACCTCGGAGCTGATCCTTGGTCTTTATCTTCTTCACCCACGTGATGTTCCCCGCCCCGGGCTCATCCAGGTCCTGCTCCCCCTGTGCCACTCCAGCCGGCTGCCACCGCTCCTGCCTCAGTTTCCCTTCCTCTCCCACGGCAGGGCAGGACGGCACCGCTTCACCTTTCCTTCCCATCCCTGTCCCCGGCTCCTCCCACTGCCATCCGCCCCTCTCCACCCTCCCCGTGGCTTCTCCGGGCATCTTCCCAGCTGCTTCCAAGCATTCCCCAAATTGTCAGCTTTTTACCCTAAAGCGCCCCTGCTGCCCTCCCCAGCTCTGCCGCCATCTTCCCCTCTGCGCAGGACATCGAGCCGTCACTTAAAACCCAGGCGAAGGGCAGAGCGGCCCCATCCGGAGACGGGATGCTGCTGGGGAGCAAACAATGGCCACCTTCAACAGACTGGTGTCTCTTCCCAAGAGGAAGCCCCGGCCCCGTGCCGGTGTCCCCGAGCGCACGGGAGGTCCCCGGGGAGGAGCAGCCACAGGGGTGACCAGCCCCACGTCCCCTCCAGCCAACAGGGCAGAGGCTGCCGCGTCCTGAGGGTGCCTCTGGGGAGAGGATGCAAGATGGAGCCCAGGCTGGAGAAGGCCCTGGCTGGGGCGTGACGCCCAGCTCCGGCGGGGCTTGGAGGCCGAACCCCGCCAGCAACCCAAGCCAGCCGGTAAGTGGCCCCGGCCGGAGCTGGGTTTGCCCCCCACGGCCCCGCAGCCAAGGCCAGGGTGGAGCCCCTCGCTGGGATGGCCGGCGGAGGGCCCAGGCCCCCGGGTGCCATCACACCCTGCTGTCCCCAGGCTGCTCGGGTGCCACCCCGCTCCACTGTCCCCAGGCCCCTGGGTGCCACCACGGCCCGCCGTCCCCAGGCCACCGCCTGTGGGGCTCCTCCATCAGCCTCGGCCACAGCCCGGGGGCCCAGGACCGAGGGGCTTCATCCCCTGCCCACCGGGGCGGGGCTGGCCCGGGTGGGTGGGGCTGGCCCGGGTGGGCGGGGCCAGCCCCACCCCACCCACTCGCACCATCAC
>VYXH01007881.1:16288-179847 GCA_013397275.1 Burhinus bistriatus
CGGCGGGAGGCGGTACGGCTCTGCCCCGCCGCTGGGCCCGAACCGTGCGAGGGCAGCGGGGAGGCGGTGTGCGGCCCTGCCGGCTCCCCGGGGACGGGGTAACGGGGAGCCCCGGGCCTGCGGGTCTCCCCGTCCCCTCCGCCAGGTGGGCCCCAGGCCCGCTGGGCTGAGCTGCGCTCCCGGTGTCCCGCTGAGCGGCGTTTTGTCAGGCCGCGGGACGGATTCAGGCCTTCCCAGGCCTGCCTGGGGAGGTGGGGAGAAGGGGTCGGTGTGGAGGGGGCGACGGCAGCCTGCAAGGGAGGGGTTTCCCCCGTCCGCATCCAGGCTGTGGGTGAGGAGCTGTGGAGGGCCGTGTGCTCGGGCAGGAGCAGCCGCAGGCGCAGCTGGCAGAGCAGAGCAAGGAGGACAGGCCATTTCTTGGGTAGCATCAGCCGAGGGGCAAAAAAACCCCCCAAAAATGGTTACAGATGTCTGAAAAATAAGGAAGGAGAAGCGGGAGAAGGTTTTCGCGTCCCCCGAACGGCTGGCAGATTGATGGCTGAGACGCTCTTTCGCGTAACCTCACCCAGGCTCGTGTCTCGGGTCTCTGCGCTCCTCAGAGACTTGTGCTGGGGCCGGATCTTTGCCCTCTCTCAACCCGCCGCGTTGCTGGACTGTGACCGGCTCCTGTGGTTTTTAACCAGGAATCCCATCCCACTCGGGAGGTGAATTTCCCACTGGATCCTTTGCCAGAGATACGACATTTCTGCAAAATTCGAACAAATCGGTGTTCTTGCAGAGAGACTGAAAAACTCTGGGACTGCTCCCTGGTTAATCCCAGTGGTGGCGAAGGGGCTGTGCTGGGTCGTGCCAGGTGGGTTGCCTGGATCCTGAAAAGCAGGTCACACAAAATCGGTGCTGTTGCTTCAGGTGGGGAGTAGCTGTGCAAAACCGTCCTGTCTGCCACTGCCGGGGGAGATGGGGCAATCTGGGAAGAACTGTTTAGGATGTGGGATGTCAGGAGCTGTTGTGCAAGCGGCTCTCCCTGCATAACTCACTTTTGCGGCTTGTTTTTCAGCTGAAACAATTGCCACACCGGCAGTCTCCGGTTGCTGCCCAGCGGGATGCATGAACAGGCTGTTTGCACGATAGACCTTACCCGACTCTGTGCCTTGGATATCAGATTCACAGCTGACGGGAAATGGCCTACACCGTGTGCGGCAAGGCCATCTCCTCCCACCCCAGCTTGTCTCGACTCCCTGTCTGCCTTCTCTCTAATGTACTTTCTGGAAACCTGCCTCCTTCCTTGGGGCTGGTCCCAGAGGAGGCGTAATGGGTACCCATTAATTCAGCCACTATTGCAGCAAGGTGATTAATAATTGAAGAAATGAAGTCATTGCCGAATAGAGATGGAGGAAAGAAAGAACAGAGGAGGGCATTCGACAAAGGACAGCAAGGTCCTTGTGATCTGCCTACCTCTCCCACCCCTCTGCCTGGCTAAAAGCATCCTGCTCCTGCGTGACCTCTCCAGCATGCAGGACTGGGTCTGGGGGGGCTGGACCTCGACCCCGAGGAGTCACATCCTCATCTTCCACGGCCAGGGCTGAGTGCCCATTTTGGGACGTGGGCCGGCCAACTGGGAGACTCCTGCCTGGGCAGGAGCAGAGGGGAGGGCTGGATGTGCCTCAGAACGGGCTGCTCCTGCCTCCTCCAGGACAGGGGCTGTAACAGGATGGAGCCAGGATCCAGCCCACGGGCAGCTGGTCAGACCACCCTGGACTGGCCCAGTCTGCCCAGTGGCTCTACTGAATTGTACTTTGGGGCTCTGCCCCAGGCTCGGCTGCTCTGCAGGGGTTTGGGAGGCTCCCTTCTGGTGGGACCATGTGCTTCGTATTCAGGCTGCTCTACAGGAGATTTGGGGAGCTGCTCTCTGGGGTGGGAGAGGGTGCCTTGCTCTTAGGTGGGTTGAGAGATGCTCTGGAAGTGGGGAAGGCACCAGGCTGTTCCTGTGTGCCGTCGGTTCCTCTGCCTCAGGTTCCATGGGGAGATGATGGGGAAGGGCTAGTGTGCAGGGCAGAGGGAAGGGGGGTTGGGCGCCACTCCTCTCACCCAGCAGGTCCTTTTCAGAAGCCATGGCTGGGGTTCATCTGCTTGGTTGCTCTGTGCTCCTCTCGCTCCTGTCCAAGAGGCTCAACCGCAGCCTGGAGGCAAAGGGTGATGAGAGAGCCTGCCATGGGGGTGTCTGGCCTGTGCAGGGACAGAAACTGCCTTCCCCAGTGCCACCCACCCCAGTGCAACCATTTTCACGTTTCTGGGACGGGAGACCTTGGTCTTGGGCTGTGGAGCATGGTCACCTTCCTTGCTTTCAGTAGCTACCTGTGTTGCCTGCGCCCGAGAGGGTGGAGACCTGCAGAAGAGACTTGGGTCTGCTGGGACATGGAGAGGATAGTGTGTCCCCGCTCTTCTTCCCTTCGGGCAGCCTAGTGCTCAGCAGCTTGTGACACCCATCAAACGCTGGCTCAGGCTGGGCAGGGGGGAGCGGAGCTGGTCCCTCCCCCCCCCGTGGCAGGGCTCCATAGGGCAGCATCCCCTTGCTACTCACATGCTCCAAGGCTCCCACCCATAACAGCCCCAAAAGGGGCTTCTCCCTCTCCGCCAGGACATTGCTTCTCAGTGTGGTCTCAACCCAAAGGATCTGCAAGCCAAGGAGAAGGAGAAGTGGCAGGAGAGGGGGCAGAAGGGGCTGCAGGGGCTGTGGGCCCTGGCCAGGGCTGAGGGATGCTCTTTTCCCGGGCGCTGGGAGCTAGAGGCTCTCTTCCCAACTGCCTTCCCCAGCCAGAGCTGGGAGAGTCCCAGGGTGCTGCTGCAAGAGTCCTCGCCCTCCCATGGCCTGGCCCAGGCTCAGGGAGAGCACAAGTGCCCCTTGTTTCAGCAAGAAAACAGAGGCACAGAGAGCGCCACAGTCCTCCCTCTGTTACCCAGCTGGCTGCGCCGGAGCAGGCGGGCACAGGGTTCTGCGCAAAGATCCCGCTCTCTTTTCCCTGCTGGAGCTGAGCTCCCAAATGGACCCCCTTCAGCCGCCCCTTTAGACACCCCAAGGCACAATCTCCTGAGCCCACTGGTGCAGACGAGCCGTCCCTGGAGGGCACGTCTTCTGGAAAGCCACGCAGCGGCAGGGCAGTGGCCGAGACGAGCCTTCCCCCAGTGCAATCCTGCAACCGGGAATACAGCCCTGCCCTGCTGACGGGGCTATCTGCTCAGCCCCCGGGGACAAAACCATCTGATGAGCCAAAGTGCCCCCGGGTGCAGGGAGAGGGCAGGCTCTCGGGTGCGGGGTGGTGGTCCAGACCCAGCAGGAGGGTCCCTGGGAGAGCAAAGAGCACTTGGGGCAGCGCAGTGCGGCAGGAGGAGCCTGCGTGTGTGTGTGTGTGTTCATCTTTCGATCCCATTTTTCGAATGCTTTGGGCTGCTGAGTCCTTGTCTGCTCGTGCTGTCAAAGAGCCCCCGGGCTGCTGCGTGGGACGGCGAGCGGCAAAGGGAAGGGACAGTCCCGGTGGTGCCGGAAGGCCAGCTTCCGCCCGGGAGAGCGGCTGAGGCAGAGCAGTCGCTTGAAAGGGGACAGGGAGAGGGTCTTGGAGAGGACTGCTTAGCTAAGGAGTGTGAGGGTCCATGGGGCTCTCACCTCTGTCCAGGGCGAGGGCTCCTGCTTGCCCAGCTTTTACGAGGAGGGATGTAACCCCAAAACATCACCAGGTGTGTTCTCTGCACTAAAACCTCAGCAAGTGCCGCCACTTGTCCAAGAATTCAAAAGCAAAGCTGAGCATGGTTTCCAGCCGGATCTACAGGGCAGGACCCGAACCCAGCCTTGGGCTGCGGTTCTGCAGCGGTGGCTGCCTCGGTGAGAAGCTTGGTCCGGAGCAGGGTCTGCAGGTGGGAAGTGTTTGCCATCTGCTGGAGAGCTTCCCCGTTGCAGGAGCAGCAGGTCCGGCTGGAGCGTTGCACCCATCCCAACACACAACGCTGAGGGCGACCACCTCGCGCTGGCTGCTTGTGCCAGGAGCCTGTGGTGGGAAAGGCTGGCCTCTCCCCAGGTAGAACAAAGCAAGATGTCTTTGCTTCTGCGTTATGAGACAGCCTTTGGCTGCCGGAACGTGATCGCTGAGGAAAGGTTTTCTGTGTATGACTTGGCGTGTGCAGGGTTGTGTGTGGGACCCCGTGCTTGCTGCAGAAGAGCATGGGTGGCGAATGAGGCAGGGGCAGCAGGAAGATGCGGGCTGTAGATGTGGAGATCCAGTCTATCCCTGTCTTCCCCTTATGATATGGGCATAACCCAACGTTCACCAGTGCTCTTGTGGAGCATGGTCTTTGTTTTCTAGGTTCCTGAAATGCTGCGGTCCGGCTTGCAGACGTCACGTGTACCTCCAGCTGAAGACAACAGGAGGCAGACTTTGCAAGTAGAAAGTACCACGTAATGCCAAGTGATGGGAAATGTCAGGTCCTGGGTGTCTCAAAGCTAACACCCAAATGTTTTTCTCTTAGTTTCTCTAAACCTCGGCTGCCGTAGCTAGAACAGTCGCGCGGAGCTATAGCTGCTGGGCAAACCCTGCTCTAGGCAGGTTGGTGCTCGGTGCTGAGGGCATCTTCAGGGAAACAAAGGTATGCGTGGCTGTAATTTGGCAAAGGCAGCCTGCGTCTCTCCTTGGAAGTACCACCAAATTTCTGTGAGGACCACAACCTGACACAGCAACCGGCCACCTCCGGCTCTTCAGGCTCTTGGTCCAAAAGTGAGGCTTTTCTAGGCACCCCAAATTTGTCTTGGAAAAATGCACAAACTGCAGCAATATATTTCTGCCTTGCTGTGTGCTTAGAAACTGCTGGCGTCTTTCTGCTGACATTTACCAAAAATATTCATCTGGAGGCATATCTTGATATATACATTTCGGTCCAGGGATTTCAATGCAATTTCACAAGCTGCTCTATAGACCTTACAGTCCTGTAGGACCAGTTGTCCTGGGGAATCAAATATGAACAGTCCCAGAGGATGTAGACGAAGGGTCCATCTAGCTCAGCCTTAATATCTTCAGATGCGGCCACAGCAGATCCCTTGAAGAGAAAGGCAAATATTTGCACTGCCTCCCTCGAGTGCACTCCCAGCCTCCAACCATTCTCCTTTTACAGATCTTCTTGAGCTTATCGCTTTGAAATCCAAGCCCTGACTCAGACACGTGGAAATTTCCTTGCGATCATCATGTCCCTTGGCAAGGAGCTCCTCGTATGAAGAGCTGCTTCCTTCTGTTCATTTTCAACCTAGTTCTTGCCAGCTTTATTTGATGGCCCATGGTTCTTGCTCTGGGAGAAGCCGTGAATAATCGCTATTTGTCCCTCTTTCTAGGCCACTCATCATTTTGCAGACTTCAGTCCTATCCCCCCTGGCAAGGTTCCCTTTCCCATGCTGGAAAATCTCGATTCCTCTGGGAAATACCTCTTCTCATCTGAGATCTTGCTTGTCTTTCTCAGAGCCGCACCACCCTGCGATCACTGGCTACCTCCAGCCATTCTTTCTGTTTCCAGCTGCTCTGCTCCCTGTTAAAACCAGAGTTTCCCTCATTAGCAATCTGGCAGCTCCCAGGGCACTGTGATAATGTGATCCCCCAGACATGACTCCAACCTACGAGTCGGGGTGGTGGAGCAGGCTGCCTTCGGGGCTAAGAAAAGACTTCCTCCTGCATCCCAAATCTGTTCTGGTGATGGATCCAAAGATACCATGTGTGGTTTCTATCGAAAGCTGAAACACACCATAAGGTAGAGGTTTTACAGACTCCATAAATAGCTACTATTTAGGATGTATGATATGGAGGAGGTTTTAGAAATCAAAATATTTAGAGATTTGCATTATTTGTCTTGGCAGGAAGGAGCAGCCAAGACTGAAATACAAAATCTTCCTTCAAGGAAGGAACAGAGTTGAGGAAAACAGTGAATAGGGGGAATAACAGAGGTGTCAAAACCTCCAAGAATTCCTTTTGCGGTGAATGGAAGCAGGAAACACAGCCCGGTATGTCTGAAAGGAGAGAGAATTCGTTGAAAATGTCTAGGCACATTTATATTCCTGATAGAAAATATTGATTTTTCAGAATGAATCTTGACATTTGCATCAAACTCATATTTGAATATTGCAAGAACATCCAGAACATTCAGCTAAAAGCAGCTCCAAGCTGGGCTGTGTTGGTGTGAGCTGCATCAGTGAGGACGTCTCCAGCTCATTCCCCAGCCTGTTCTCCTCCTCTCAGTTTTATTCTAGTCGCTGCGTGGAGATGTGTAACAGGAGCGGTGAGGTTGGTCTGGATGGGGAATGTGTGCAAACGTTGGGTCTGAACGCACTGCTAGAAATGGCAGGAGCAGGGGAGTGAAAGTGGTAGACGTTGGTGGCACCTAGGTTAGCAGGTCATCGTCATCGTCTCGTCTCGTCTCATCTCAGTCGCGTATCTCCATGTGGTTTCCCAGTCTGCCACTCGGTCAGATCTGTCTCCAAGCCTGTTTCTAGCACTCCAGCCTCAATCTGCCGTCTGTTGCCTCAGGCAGGGGTGTCAGTCTTGGTCTGCTACCTCGGGCACGTCAAGCTGTCACGTCTCTTGTCTCAGGCATGTGTGGCCAGCCCCATGGGGACAGGGGTGTGCAAAGGGACCTGCGCGGGACCAGCAGCTCCTGCCCATACACCCTGCTCCTTGCCCAGGAGCCCAGCTTCACCTACATCTTCCCCAGCATCCCTGACCAGCAACTGGGGAAAAAGGGTGCCAAGAGCTCCCGGAGGTGGGGGTAGCGTGGGTGCAGGGTGAGGGGAGTCGCTTGTGGCTAGGCTGGAGGTGCGGCATGGCTGAATTGGGCATGGGGATGGAGGGGAGCTGCTGTGTCTCTGCCCCAGACGTCCTGGGAGCACAGGTGGACACACGTCACAGGAAGAGCTGGGACGGGGAGGCAGAGGGAGTGCAGAGGTGCTGTGGATTTGGGATCATGGCTCGGCACACACCTTCCTTCCAGGATGGCCCTGCTGATGCCAGCGCTAACATCTCATGCCGGGCGTGCTGCAGCCTGCCTGGCCCCTTCCTGGAGCTCCCCAGGACAGCCGCTCTCCCCAGGCTCTCTGCTAGATGCTTTGGGTAAGATGAGCAACTCCTGACCGCTCAAGGGGTGGACCAGCAGCAAGCGGACATCTTCCTAGCCCCACTCTGTGCGGTGTGCGGGTTAGTGGATCCAGCCCAGGACACTGGTGGTGGGACGCCATGCCCCTGGAGGTGCAAGGTTTCACCCTAGTGTCAGAACGGGCTCTGGAGCACAGGACAAGGGGGATTATAGAGCAGACAGGATCCCAGATGAATCTGGAGATCCTTAGCTGTTCAGAGCAGTGTGTCCTTCTCTGCCCCAGGCAAGTAAAGCCTCAACCTTGATTTGGGCTGTCTTGATCCACTCTTGGTCTGGGAGTTTACCCTCTCAGCGTGATCTGGGGTGGCAGCAGTCCCATCAACGGGGACAGAGATGCAGGGAAGCGAATGGCTGCGCCAAGACCTTCACTGCTGCAAAGGCAAAGCTGGGGACTGAGCTGCGACGGCTGCTGAGGAACCGTGGGTTGTGGGCTGAACGGGGGCTGCCTACTTGCTGATGTTGAAACCGCTATGGTTGTAACTCAGTAAATCATTTGGGTAAATGATTCTTGACAAGGCAATGGGATAGAAGGAACAAATGGACCTAAAACCCGGTACCAGAAACTTTAGTGGGCTGATTGCCCAAGGGACTTGGCTGTATCTCATGAAATGTGCCCTGTAGGTGAACTTGACTAATTATAATATGAAAACCACTCCTCTAGAGATTAGGATACCCGCCTCTGCTTGAAGACCCTCACCCAGTGAGCTTGCGCAGTCCAATTAAGAGACACTGTACCATTAAATGAAGACGAGGACATTTCACACCGGTCAGCTTCAAGGTAAGGAATTACGAGCACCAGTAACAAGCTGGTAAACAATGAATATGCTAATTATGTTAATTTACAATCTATGAATGAATGACAGTTCCAATGTCGTGTGCGCTAGCTTTGCGGAAATACTCCCTAGCACCCATTTCTGTGCAGAACTGCTAATAAACAGCTAATACCTCAGACTCTTGCACACCAGGCAAACAATCCCACGAGTTTTGGGACAACATTGCTGTGTGATGGGAGATGCCTGTCCCTGCATCTTTCCAAAAGCCTCACTGGCAGCATGTGCCCTGGGGTCCCAGGGCTCTGTGGGTGACCCTCCCGGCTGCCCGCTCTCCGGGCTTGTGCGGGCTCCCTGCCTCCGCGGCAGCAGGGCACCCACGTGTGGTCTCACCCTGGCTCAGTTTTGCTCATGCTTAGTAACAGGGTGTTTTAGTGAAGCGAAAGGCTCTGTGTAAAACAAATCCTGCAATGCCAGCTAGCCCACACTTTCTAACAAGCCTGGCTCAGTTTTTCAAAGAGTTCAGTCAACTGAGATGTGGTGAGGGTGTGCATCACGTCCTGGAGCACTTGGGAGCCCCAGGCCTGGAATCGGCTCTCCTTCAGCCAGACCAGGGAATTTCCTCGTTTCCCTTGTAGTTCCTCCTCTGGGTTCCTACAAGGCCACCACTTTGGGCGGTGCTTTCTATTTTGTAATCATCCTCCTCCGCAGAGGAGCTAGATCCCTTTCTTCATTGGACCATCATGAAAGGCAGCCTGCCCATGTGGCTTTCCCACTGCGGCTGTGGTCGTCCAGCACCCGGACACATTCGTTAGCACCTGGAATACCTTGCTCTTCCCCTGCTCTCCTGATGCTTTGTCCACAAGCCTTTGCCTGGAAGTCGGCAGAGCCCTTCTGTAGGGATGTGGCATTTCCAAAAGGCGCTGGAGTCACTGCCAGCGCAGTGACACCATTCCTGTCCCAAACAATATGAGTTAAACCAGCAAATCTCTTCTGTACGTGTCTGCGGCTGCTGGGACAATGACAAAGCAATGTCAGGAGGGTGTTGATTCTACGCTGCTGGAACCAAATAATTGTCTAAGCCAACTCTGCTGTGCCAACACGGTCATGAGCTTCTAAAGCTCTTTGTAAATGTTAATGGCCAATCCTCATGTCTGTGGCTGTTTTAGCTGTCACTGGTATTTGTGAAACGGCAATGTAGCAGCAGAACCCGTTTCCTAATTACTCCCTGTAAGCGATGGCCAAGGACAGAAGAGGAGCCCAGACCTGGGGTGGCACCATGCTCTACATGCTTACATACTGATGGGCTTCTGGGTCATAGAATCATAGAATCACAGAATGGTTTAGGTAGGAAGGGACCTTAAAGCTCATCTAGTTCCAACCCCCTGCCATGGGCAGGGACCCCTCCCACTAGACCAGGTTGCTCCAAGCCCCGTCCAACCTGGCCTTGAACACCTCCAGGGATGGGGCAGCCACAGCTTCTCTGGGCAACCTGGGCCAGGGTCTCACCACCCTCACAGTCAAGAATTTCTTCCCGAGATCTAATCTAAATCTCCCCTCTTGCAGTTTGAAGCCATCACCCCTCGTCCTATCCCCACATGCCCTTGTGAAAAGTCCCTCTCCAGCTTTCTTGTAGGCCCCTTTCAGATACCGGAAGGCTGCTGTAAGGTCTCCCTGGGTGCCATGGAGAAAGCCCCCATCTCCTTGGGGCAGTGCTGCAGTGGGGCAGGGCACGGATGCTGCGTGCCTCGCTGACCTGCTGAGCGGGCAGCCGAGGAGGGCTGCCTGACTCACGGACTCTCCCTGCTCGAGTTGCGGTGGTAGAAGTGAATTGTCTGCAGTTTGTCTGTCACACAGATATTGTAGGGAACATGAGTGTGTGGCAGCCACAGTCGTTCTCCATCCATTGCCATCATGTGACTTCTAGGCAAGTGGTCCATCTAATGAACTTCTGAATCGTTACTTCTAGGTTCTCTACAGAGCCCTTTGGTCAGGGAAAAGGAAAAGAGAGGTCATATCCTGTTCTCTATCATTTCATGGTATCATAACATATATAATATGCCACATCAGGGCACTGCTGTCATTGGAGCTCCAGGCACTTCCCTCCACACGACCGCGCGGCACCCTTGACACAGCACTTTTTCCATTGTGTCGTGTATTTCAGCAATATTTCCGGCGTGTTTCCGTCCTCGCTCACTGTCTCCCTCTATAAAGCGGGCCGAACCCAGGGATCCCACGTCAGGCAAAGCAAGGGACACTCCACAGCAGTCTCTAGCCTGTCTCCTACAATTTATCTTCACCCAACAGGAGCATGAAGACCTCCACAGCTGCCCTTGCTGTACTCTTTGTGGCTGTCCTCTGCTACCAGGTCTCCTCTTCTCCAGGTGAGTCCAAGCTCTCCTCTCCAAGGAGCTCTCTCCTCTTTCTTTCTGCTGTATATGGTCTAGTAATGCTTGGCAACTCTTCCTTCCAAGCACCTGCTGCAGGAGAGGAGAGGCTCGTCTTGCTACTCCTTGGCTTTCTGAGGGAAGGATGGCTGTGGTGGGAGCCCATGGGGGGAGCAGCACCTTCTCTAGTGGGGACCTTCTGGTCTTCTGACCCTGCTTCTCCCCACTGAGGCTTTTTCTGGTCTGATTTAATTGGAAAACTTAACTTCTCTTCCAGCTTCTGTCAACTTTTCTGGTCCCTGCTGCATCCAATACAGGAGCCAAGCATTTCCCTCAAGCCGCGTGGCGATGTATGAGCACACGGGCAGCCACTGCTTCCAGCCAGCTGTGATGTGAGTAGATCTCTTGCCCAAATCCTGGGGAACCCTGCTCCACTGAAGGGTGGCAGCACCAGGAAACCCCACATCACACCCCATCCTTCCAAGGGAAAACACCAGGCTGGGCCCTCCCGTGTTAGGAGAACAGCCTGGAAACATCTCAGAGGTCAATCCCACATCCCAGGCAGCCAGTTTCTGAAACTCTGTATTAGATTTGAGCCAAAAGATCTTCTGCTGGTCACCCCTCTCATCCCCAGATAGCAGGACCCAGGCAGGACAGTGTCCCAGCTGGAGCAGGCATACTGGGGACAAAGTGGCTTAAGCAGCAGAGAGCAGGACACCTGTAATGACATTAAGCCAACCCCCTACCCCGTATTTCCCTGGGGCTGTTCTGCAGCTATAGAGGTGTCTGGTCTGTTGAGGTTCACCAGTGGCAAGGAGCAGATGGTCCTCTCCTCTCCTCTCCTCTCCTTTCCCTGCACTTACTTCTCCTGACTTACCANGCGGGGCGGAGCGTCCGGCAGCGGCGGCGTGGGGCGTCCGGGCGGCGGCGGCGGACGCTCCTCTCCTCTCCTCTCCTCTCCTCTCCTCTCCTCTCCTCTCCATTAACTGAATTTCCTTCTGCAGATTTACCACATTCAAAGGCAACAAGGTCTGTGGGAAACCTGACGATAAGTGGGTCCAGGACATCTTGAATCACCAGAAGGACGAGGCAGGCAGTGGATGAGTAACACCCTGCTCCCTCCAAGCATCACCTCTGCAAGGACCTGCTCTCGTGGGCACCTCCGAGACACAGCCCTGTTTTCTTATCACCTGTGAATTTGGCAGACTATTTAATACAGTGTTTAGCTCTTTTATTTAAGTTTATGCAAAGGCAATTTTAATTTATTTGGCATTTTCAGCGAAACTTTTCATTCTAATTTGTACTGATTGTGTTGATGTTATTTTGTGCAATAAAAAGGAGCAAAACCTGCAGCTTCTCCTGCTGGCTCTCAGGATGCATCTTGGAGGCTGCAGTGGGCAGCGGTGGCTGGCAGGGGCTCCGGCTGCCCCCCAGCCCCTGCGTGCCCCCAGCATGCCGGAGCGTTGCTGATCCCGCCCGCTCCCGGCAGGGCTCTGGCAGCTGCCGGTGCCTCCCACCCCTTGCCTGCGCCTGAGCCCTGCCCTGGTCGACACCCAAGCTGGCGGCTCTCTGCGGTGGGTGGGTGGCTGTCACGGGGGATGTCTCAGGGTGCGCGGTGGCATGGCAAGGCGCAGGTGTCACCGAGCTCACCCGGCACCTTCAGGCAGCGGGTGGGCAACGCCGGGGCTGCCGCTGCAACTGGGGGCTGCTCGGCTCAGCAAACGCCAGAGGCGGCCCCGTCTCCTCTGCCATCCCCGTGCCCGAGGTTATCTACGCCTGTGTTATTTCTGGCACTTCCTAATTTGTCCCGCTCTCCCGGCAGGGTTTTCCTTTCGCTTCGACCCGCCAGGATGGCGGAAGGCCCAGCCTTCAGGGCTGGCGGCAGCTGTCCCGGCCGGCGCCACGCTCCTCCCCCAGCCAGCACGGAGGCTCCCACGGCCGGCGCGGCACGGCGGCAAGGCCAGCATCTCCTCCGGGCTCCTGTGGGGCTGCCGGCGCTGCCTCACCATCAGGCCACCGCAGCCACAACTGCCTGCGAGCCTGCCTTTGCCAGTTGACCCCAGGGGGAAGGAAGCGCCCGGCGAGGCTGGCCGGTGGCGGCAGCCACCATGGCGCTGGCGGGTGCCCTGGAGCGGCTGCAGGAGGAGGCCATCTGCCCCATCTGCCTGGAGTACATGAGCGAGCCCGTCAGCATCGACTGCGGGCACAACTTCTGCCGGGGCTGCATCGCCAAGCACTGCCAGGATAAGGGTCTCTGGGCCGACGGGCCCTTCTCCTGCCCGCAGTGCCGGGCCTCCTGCCACCGCAGCGGCTTCCGACCCAACAGGCAGCTGGCCAACATCGTGGAGAGCATCCGGCAGCTGGGGCTGCGGGGCGGCCCAGGGATGGAGCCGGGGCCGGGGACCCCGCTCTGCGCCCAGCACGACGAGCGCCTCAAGCTCTTCTGCGAGGAGGAGGAGGAGGCCATCTGCGTGGTGTGCCGGGAGTCCCTGCACCACCGCTCGCACACCGTCTACCCCATTGAGGAGGCCGCGCAGGTGTACAAGGTAGGGGAGGTTGGGGCACTGGGGGTCCTGCCCCAACACACCCTGGGCACGCCAGCACCAGGAGCATTGGCCACCAGGATGCCACCACCCCTCTCCCGACGGCCCCGGCGGCACTGTCAGGAAGGCAGAGGAGAGGGCAGCAGAGACGGCAGCGCCCACCCAGCTGCTCTCATCACAGGGACGAGGCTGGACCTGCTGGCTCCCAGGTTGCGGAAGCACCCAGGCTCACCCCTGCCCCTCCAGGTGCACGGAGTCAGCTGGGATCCCTGCCCCTCCGTGATCCCCCTGGAGAAGGGGGGTGGTGGGTCCTGCCCTGGGGACGTGTCGCCTCGGTGGAGGGGTGCACCCAAACCCCATGTCCCAGCGATGCTCCCGGCAGCACGCCACCAGCCGCCCCGTGCCTGGGCACTGTGGGGAACAGTCACTTTGTTCTCCAAAACCTAAATAGTGGGAAAAATATGGGGAAAACCCAAGGAGCGCAGAGAGGGTTAATGCTGTGAGCGGAGTGAAGAGCACAGCTGCTGGGTTTGGGTGCCAGGGCTGGCACTGCCTGGCGCGGGGTCACCGTGTCCCCCAGCTGCCAGCGGCAGAGGGGACCCGGACGAACTGTGGCACTCGGCGGGTGCTGCTGGGCAAACTGAGGCATTTCTTCTCTTTTCAGGTCAAACTCCAGAAATCCCTGGAGCACCTTTCAAAGGAAGTGGAGGAGGTGAAGAAGCGTGAGTCAGCGGAAAGGATGAAAACCCAGGAATGCAAGGCAGGTGCCTGGCTTAATTTTTAAAGAATGAGCCTCAGAGGTATCCACAATTATGATCGTGTCTGGGGCCGTGAATTTGTCATAGTCCTCAGGATGGGACGTGTCCCCATGTCCTGCTGTTGTATGGAGGACTGGTGTGGAAACCAGCTCAGTGGCTGTGCGCAGCTCTATAAAAAAGATTTAAAAGGTTTGCAAAGAAATGCTTCGCAAAAAGCAGCACGCCAGCTCCACCGAAACCACGGGGGCTTGAGTGCCGGTTAAACAAATAGACACTGGATATTTTTTATTTGCCTTTTGTTTTACAACATGTGCTTGAGTTACAAGCCAGGCATGAGCCATGCGGTGAGCTCTGCTTCACAGCAATAGGAATAAGAAGTGTTTTCCTTAAAAAAAAGAAAAGCCGAGTTGCTGCACCTCTGCCCGACTCCAGGCACTCCCAGAGAGATACGACGCCAGCAAAACTATTGCATTTCACGTCCCTCCAGGGTGGACGCTGGAAAGTAAAAGTAACTGCAGAAAAGGAAACGAAACTGCTGGACCGAGTTATCCAGCCCTGAGCTAGAGTTGATGATTAATCAGCTTTGGCAGGGAAAACAGGTTTCTCCAGACTCCCCTCCTTATTTGTGCAGCTCCCCTTCCTGCCCACTGCTGCCTGGCCAAGCGAGTGGTGGGTTTTTGGGGTGTCCCTGCATGCCCGCTGGCCCCCTCGGGCTGGGATGGGGCCGGGGATGGAGGTTGTGAAAGAGCCGTGTCGCTCTCTCCCCGCTCGCCTGAGTCAGGACTCCGGGACCACAGCTCAGCTGCCGCCAGCTTCCTCCCAGCCCGGTGACTGGTTGCGCTTTTTTAGTAAAAAAGAAAAAACGTCCCTTGCGAGCGGTGAGGGGGAAGTGGCTGTGACTGTCTTGGCTTATCAAGCCTTCGTGACTCAGGTCCAAGAAATCATGTGCTTGGACAGAAAAATAAATGCAGTTCAGTTTCCTTTCATTTATCTTCTGCATTTTGAGGTTTCATGGTCATAGCTAACCGCAGCGTGTTTCCCTGGTGCTCCAGGTTTTGAGCCAATTTTTGGGGCTCAGACGGAAACCCTAAAGCATTGGCAGACTCTGCCTGTTGCTGGCTGTAGTGAGAGTTCTCGGACACCCGGGGAGTCCTCCCTGGCTGCCCCTCTCCATCGCTCCTCAGCCCCGGGGCTTCTTCTACCTCTTTCCCATTGCTGTGGATTTTTCCAGACACGGAGCATTTCCCGCAGGCTGCCCAAGGAAATTCCGGTTAGCCTGAATCTAGCTGGAGGGATGAGTTGTACCACATTTAATCAAAACCTACCCCGACACCTGATGGCATCTCCTTGCAGCCCAGCAGCCCCCCCAGTCTATCTATGCACCGAGGCGTCATTAGACATCTGAGGTCCAGCTGAGCAGAAATGCTCCAGGCAAAGTCCTACTGCTGGTAAACTGAGGATGTGGAGTGGGAACTCAGGCGAGGTGAAAGCACAGCAGTTAGCCTCTGGCTCTTTTTGAAATAACTGGGCTTATCAAAAAAATGCAGTGGTTTCCCAGGCCTGATGCCGGGTGTGGGTGCCAGAGCATCCAGCTCCATCTCAGCTGCTTGGCCAACACTGCCTCTCTTCACCCCATGTATCTTCTCATTGCAAGGAGACGGTGAAGAAAAAGCGGGAGAGGATTGTGAGCGAGTTTGGGAAGCTGCATCGGCTGCTGGCTGACGAGGAGAAGCTGCTGTTCCAGAAGCTGGAGGAGGAGGAGAAGCAGATTCTGCTGATGATCAATGAAAACCTGGCCAAGCTGGTGGAGCAGAAGTCCTTGCTGGAGGAGCTGATCCTGGAGATAAAGGAGAAGACCCAGCAGCCGGCCAACAGGCTGCTCAAGGTCAGGCTATGCCACCAGCCCCACTAACTCAGCCCTGATGCCTTTGCCGTCTGGGCGGGTGGCTGGGGTCAGGCTGGCTGGTGGGCACGAGGCTCTAGAGCCCCACACCCAGAATGGTTTTTCTCTTCTCCTTCTAGGACATGAAAAGCATCCTGAGCAGGTAGGTACCCATGCTGTCTCCTTCTACCATCCTGGCTGCCTCCAGGCTCTAAGTGAGATGTTTGTCTCTGCTCCATGCCAGCCACCCCCTGTCCTCCCTGCCCAGCATCTGGTTTGGTCCTCCCCGGGGCTGACAAAGGAGGGACTGAGACCAGCGGGGTCTGGAGAAGAGACTCCATCCTCTCCTTCCAGGGCCCCAGAGCCAAGGTCTTGCCTGGCCTTGTGTGTGAGATGCTTCCCCTCCGAAGGGACATGCTGCCCGGCTGGTCTTGCTCCTTCCTTCTCAGGGACTGGCACTGCTGCTCCCCACATCTTTTAGATTCGGTCCCACCAGGCTTGCTGATCAGCAAGCGGTTATCCCTAGTGCTCTTCACAGCTGAAGAGCTCAAGGGAGGAGACGTGTCTGTGCAGCCAACAGAAAGACATTAAACGTGCCCCCCTCCAGCAGGAGACTGGCCGTGCTGTGGGCTCTGGATACAACCCATGGGCATGGCTCTCCTTTCAGGTGCGAGGCAGTAAAGTTCCAGTCCCCCAAGGCTGTGTCTGTGACCCTGAAGGAAAACTACAGCATCCCCGAGCGCTGCCTGGGCATGAGGGACATGCTGAAGAAGTTCAAAGGTAAGGGGGCTGCTTTCGTGCCAGCTCCTGGCACATTTGGGCTCCAGTCTGTGCCCCCCTACCCTGGGGCATGGGGAAGGTTTTTCAATAGGCTTTGTCCAGCTGGTCCCAGTTCATGTACTGATGAGTTCAGACTGGTTTCATGGTGGGGAGACCTTCCTTGTTCTGGTCTTGGGTGCGTTGTGAGCTGCCACTGATGCCCAGGAGGTCACTCAGGAGTTTCAGGCTTCATGTAGCCCACGAACTCTCGCTTTCAGTGTTGGCTGTTTCTGAAGCTGTGCCGGGGCTGCAAAGCCGCCCTCATTCAGTTCCTGCTCTGCTGCCAGATGCCAAGTATTTTGATGTGGTTTATGGTTAGCAGCATTTTCTGTATTGCACTTCCCCACTGCCGGGCAGGGCTGGGAGCTGTGCAAAACCACGGGAACAAGCATGCAAATGTGGGAGGTAGGGAGATCTGGAAGAGCCCAGCATCCAGGTCACAGGCACCCGGTCGTGTCCATGTCTGCAGACCCCTGAAGCCTTGTCTGTCATCCCACCCTTCTCTCACTCCAGTGGACGTGACTCTGGACCCTGAGACGGCGCACCCTGACCTCACCCTGTCTGAGGACCGCAAGAGCGTGCGGCACGGGAGCAAGAAGCTGATTCTGTCCCTCTTTGACAACCCCAAGAGGTTCAGCACCACTCCGGTGGTGCTGGGGAGTCAGGTCTTCTTCTCGGGCCGCTCCTACTGGGAGGTGCAGGTGGGAGACAAGCCCGAGTGGGGCTTGGGGCTGTGCAGGGAGTCTGCCAACCGGAAAGGAAACATCCTTTTCTCCCCAAACAATGGCTACTGGGTGCTGCGGCTGCAAAACGGGGGCAACTATGAGGCCCTCACCTCACCTGCCTCCCCTCTGACCCTGAGCGTGAGACCTCGGCGCATTGGGATCTTCCTGGACTACGAGGCAGGAGAAATCTCCTTTTACAACGTGAGCGACCGCTCCCACATTTACACCTTCACCGACAAGTTTTTGGGGAACCTCCGTCCTCTCTTCTTCCTGGGTGCCTTTTTGGGGGGCAGAAATGCAGAGCCCTTGGTGATCTCCTGGGTCAGGGACACACAGGGGACTGGGTGCATCGTCCTGTGACAGTGGCTGCCCTGGTTTCTCACCGGCAGAGAGAGACCTGAGAGCCTGACCAGCTCCTCCTGTGAGCCGGGCAGCACTGGGGAAATAGCCGTGTGCCTTGGTGAGCGTCATGGCAGGGTCCCCGCATGCTCCCGGCTGCTGGCAGTGACCCACCAAGTGTGTGGCACCCGCCCCGTGCCATACCCATGCTGGGAAGGATGCTCTGCAGCGGGGACATGCCACAACCCGCTGTGCTGCCAATGGGGACAGGGGAGTGCACTGAGTCCTTGTTGCTCTGCCGCCCATCTCACGGGCTGCTGGAGAAGGGTGCATTCCCAGCCTGCTGCGGAGTGCTGATTTTGGTGTCATTGGTACTGGAACAAGGCAATAAAGCGTTGATTTGGGGAGCCTTGAGTGGTGAGCAGTGTGATTTTGTGGTGGGTCCATCCCTGCTCGTTAGCCCCAGCTAATCTGCAACATCTCAGAGGGCAAAGGGTGCTGCTGGACCTGGTCCTCTCTGGCCCAGACAGAGTCCTCAAGAGATGCTGCTGTGGAATCAGTGGGACACCACAGCAAGCCACGTACGCGCCCGGCAGGGACTCAGTAGTTGATCACGCTTCAGCCTTGAGGTGCTGGGGCCTGGGGTGAAGGCAAGGGGACGTCTGTATGGGTGTGGGTCCTGCACTGCCTGGTGGCTCCTGGGCTGCTCGCTCTTGTCCCCTAGAAGGGAGATCACCTCCAGTTTGGTAGGTCCGACCCCTCCACCTCCCCTCACAAGCTCCATGGGTGGGAAATCTCCAAGCGTGGGAAGCTGCGTGTTGCACATCCCAGGACAGGGGCACTTCAGGGGCTGCAAACCCAGGGAAAGAAAAATAACTCAGCCTCTGCTGACATCTCCAAAGGTCACCTTTGGTCTCTCCATCCCCTGGGACATCTCTTCTCCTCCAGGCTGTACTGCTGCCCCAGCCTCTTGCCTCAAGAACTCTGCCACTCTGTTGCTGGAGGAAAAGCTCTCAGGTCCTTAAGCTCAGCTGTGGCATCAGCCAGTCCTACTCCTCTAAACCAAAGTGCCTGTGGCTCACGGGCCAGGAGGCAGGAGGCAGTGCCCTGGGGACAGACGGGGTGGAGGTGATGCCAGCAGCCATGGATTGCCAGCTGGAGCGGCTGCGGAGCGTGTCCTTCAGACAAAAATAAGGAAGCTGCTTAATTTAAAGATACATTCAGTTCAAATAAAACGAAATTTGATAAAAAACGGTCCTAAGTGCTCAGCGCAATTTCTCTGGGGGTGTCCTGAAGGTGCTTTAGGAGTCTCCTGGTGAAAAATGATGCTGGACCTGAGATAGCAGTTCCTTTCAGCTGAGTTTCATTGTGTTTTGGGAGGTCCCACTCTCCTCCCTTCAGCTGCAGGCTCTTTCTTTTGGAGGCTGCGTGGCAGAGAAAAGAGACCACTAGAAGAGCCCAGTCCCAGCTTTGCTGTGTCCCAGAAAGGAGAAGGGCAATGGGTCTTGATGGGCTCTGCAGCTTGTTGTCCTCCATGGAGATCTTACAGAAGGAGTTTACAGAGTCTGAGACGATAAGAAAGGACGTGAACTTTGAGGTGTTGACAGAGGGCTGGAAGCAGAGGCAGTTGTGGGGGGGAGTGATGAGGACATCCAGGGAAACCTGTTATGTAGAGTGGGAGTTGGGAAGGGACCAAGCTAAATGTCACTGAACCAGGGGCGGGAGGAGGTGGTGGGATGGAAACTGTCCAGAAAGCAAGAGCAATCTGACCATGGCAAGGTGACAGCTGAGTGGCACTTGCTGCTGCACTGGAGGGATGAATAGCATTTCCAGAAGAGGCAGGAGGAAGCGCAACAGTTCAGAGCTCTTGCAAAGAGGGGGAAGAAATGAATGAGCAGGAAGGATGTGAACTCACCCCGATGTGGCACCCAAAGTGTTCCTAGAAATCATTAATCTGCCTCTCCCAGGAAGGAGACTAAAGGTTGAAGGCACGAGATAGCTCTGAATAAGCTATAAAATTTTCCATCTGGTGGACTCTCCGCCTCACCTGCAACTAAGAAACTGCTCAGGGCAGATGCCATTGTGCCCTGAGATGCCCAGACTGGTTGGCGATGGGCAGCTAGAGAAAAGCCAGGAACACTGGGACCTGGCTTTTAGAGGTCCCTGTGGACTTAAACTGCTAAAGCTGCTCCTAAGGCTATTTGCAAGCAGGTTTTCTATTTAAGTCATGACAATTCAAGCTTGCCCCTGTCCTTGGTGGAAATGCATTTATTGCCTGGCTCTGGCCTCCACACAGATCCTGCCCAGCGAGGACCAGGGCCTGCTCAGACCACCCGCCCCAGCCGCGAGGGACGGCTGCATGGCACAGCGCAGTCCGACCTGAGCATCTTCCCACAGGCGCTCCAGCTCCCCAGCTCCAAGCAAGCTGGTGACCCTCACACAGCATCGTGAGGTTCTTTATTACCAAAAGGGTTGACCCCTATGTGCCAGTCACACTGTTTCCATTCAATTTCCACGTGCTGAAGGAAGATGGGCTTACATGTATATACATGTACATATATTTTGCAGGGGCATTTTGGGTTGAGACAGTCTCTTTCTGTGGTGGGTCCCAGGACTGATCTGCTCAAGGTGTCTGGTTTTACTGAAGGCACTAATCCCTCGGGATAACACATCTGGCAGAACAGCCATGGGTTGGGGTTGGGTGACCAGGGAGCTGTTTTTCTGAGCAATCAGTAGAATAATGTCACATTTTTAGGTTTTAGCTCCTGGGACAGTTTCGTCACCCAGAGGCGCTGACTGTGACCCCTGTTAAGATCCTCCACAGCAAAAATTACAGACCTGCAGTTTTAGAAATGTGTTTTCTCAACCCATGTTGACATCCGTCTTTCTCTTCTGTGGAAAATGCTTCATCATCTTAGGCAGATGTGAGTAGTCGTCTGCGTCTTTCTAAGAAGAGAGCAGAAATGGTCTTTCGTATCTTCATTGCCACTTCTGCCTTCTGTTGGCCATTACAGGGAACCATTTCTAGCATAATACTTCCGTGTCTTCCTCAGTCTGGGATATATCTCTACTTTAGGAAAACAGTACTTTTCTATGCAGCATGCAAAACTATCCACTTTTACATGCCTTTTTTAGGTGCTCGCCTGCTAGAAGAGACACAGTTCCCCATCTTGCTGTCTCTGGGAAGAGCCGTTTTGGGTGGAGGACTGAGCCTCCTCTCCCTGTGATGAGCCAGGGCCCCGGTCCTGGGATGGTGAGGAAGGCATGGAGCTGGCACTTTGGAGCACACGGGCATTTTGCCTTCAGAGTGTCTAATTCCTCTCTGAAAAACTGGAGATGTAAAAGCCGTCAGACCACGCGCCTTGATTGCCATCAATCCATATCTCCATCAGCACAACCCAGCTCTCCCTCTGTGCAATGCCAGACTCTGACCTCCAGCTCCCTTGGCTGTCGTTATACCTCAAAATGCCAATGGACACACCAGGGTCATAAAAACAACAAACATATAGAGGTGTGCATAATAATTATTTTATTTTTGTTCACAGCTAAGCTTTCCCAGGGTTTTCATTAAAAATATTTACTTTTATATACATTGCACAAAACATTCAGTAAATACCACACCCTGGTTTCAAGATGAGTCTCTCTTTTAGTAGTTTACAAATTCTGAAACCCTTGACGCCGTTGCTCTTGTCTTGATACGAATCCAGAAGAAAACCCCTGCAAGCCACCCTCCTCTTGGTCGCAGCCTCCCCTTTCTCTTCATCTGCTGCCTCCTGCTTCATGCCCTCTGCTTCTTGACTTCACCTGCTCTGACTCCAGTGGGTGCTCCCTGGGCACCCTGCGAGGCTGTTTCTGGGAGGGATGAGCATCATGATTACCCCCCAAGACCCATGCATGAGCACTGGGGCACGCCGGGGCTCCTCCAAGGGCTGCACAGTGCGAGGGTTTTCTAGCATCACTCAGCTCTAGCAGCAAGGTCAGGCTCAAGTAGCTAAATCAACGTATATCACAGCATCACAGCATGTCAGGGGTTGGAAGGCACCTTTGGAGATCACCTAGTCCAACCGCCCTGCCAAAGCAGGGTCACCTAGGGCAGGTTGGACAGGAATGCATCCAGGTAGGTTTTGAATATCTCCAGAGAAGGAGACTCCACAACCCCTCTGGGNCTTTACTGGTTCATGGTCAACTTGTCCACCAGGACTCCCAGGTCTTTCTCAGCAGATCTGCTCTCCAGTAGGTCAGCCCCTAACCTGTACTGGTGCCTGGGGTTATTCCTCCCCAGGTGCAGGACCCTACACTTGCCTTTGTTGAACTTCATTATGTTCCTCTTCACCCAGCTCTCCAGCCTGTCCAGGTCACACTGAATGGTGGCACAGCCTTCCAGTGTGTCAGACACTCCTCCCAGTTCTGTGTCACATGGCAAATACATCCCCTGCTCCCGGCAGAGTAATCCCCGGGTGCGGATTTGAGCTGATGGTGACACAGGTGCTGCATCCCCTGCCTGTCCTTGCTCCGGACCACCTTCCTGCATGCTTCCTCCTCCTCCTCTGCAAAACGCGGTGGCTCTGAAGATCACCAGGGATGCTTTCTCCATGTGCACACTGCTGCTCACAGGCCTTGCAGGCAGCTGCCAGCTTGCTGAAAGCTGCTGGCTGCCTTTGCCTTGCTCGTGAGGGCTTCGTTCACACCTCTGTGCCCGGGGGTGTGGATTAACCAGCGCGCTGTATCCCTCACATGCACTTTGAGGGCTCCTCTGAGCTGTCACGCGTAGGTGGGTGTAAGATCAAGAAAGACATGAGCAATTCAGGACTCCTTGCAGGCTCCCAGAATAGTGGTGAGGAGTCAGCTGAGGTACCCAGGGTAGGTGTCTGCAGTGGGTGGCTTGAATGTGACCTGGGTTGTTAAGGATGTTGGCGCACGGGGTTGTTTGTAATAGGCTAAAGCAGTGCACGGGCTGGGTGATGCTCACCAGGTCACCCCGCGCTGTGTGTCCTTTGATGAGAAACCTGCAGGACTGCTTCCAGTGCCACAGGGACAGACGGGGCGTGTGTCCAAGAGGAACTGTGGAGGTTCAAGCCATTTGGGGATGACCCCGTTGAACATTTCTCTCCTCCTGTCCCCTGCTCCTGCTCTTCCCTGGCGTGAGGGCAGCTCTGGGCACCCAGCTTTGTGCCAATCTCAGTCCTCAGGGTGAAGCTGCCGGGCTCCAGCACTCAGATACTGGGTTGGCTGGTACCCAATGGCCGGGGTGTCCTCACCTCCAGGGTGGCCGTGATGAGCCCTGCTCCCGGCGCTGGCCCTGGGGCATGCGGTGCCTGGGGAGTCAGGGCTGTGACCAAAGCCACCGCCCTCGCATGCAGGAGCAGCTCCTTGTCGCCCAGGCACAGCCGCCTTCGTGGTGATGTCCACCCGCACCACCCAGCCATGGGTCCTGCTCACTGGCACAGCTCTCCATTTCAACCCCCTCCTCCTCTGATGCTGTTTTAATCCGGGCACAGTCAGCGCTGTAGTGGGATGACTGATGGGGCGCACGCCGCCCCGTGGGCTGAAGCGCTGGGGGCTGCAGTTCCTGAAGTGATGAGGCTCCTGACATACCCGGTACGCTTCTTTCTCCCCCAAACGCACCCACGTCCCCCTGGTCCCATCCAGCCCCACCCGAGGCTCCACTTGCTGCGCGGCTCCCATCCAGCCTCTGCCCTCCATCTTCCCATCTTCAGCCGTCCGCAGGAGCCCCCTTCCCGCCTTGCTACCTCGTGTCTCACTGGTATGGTTTGAGAAACCCACAACAATTTATTGTCGTTTAGACAATTGTTCTATCACCTGATGACCCCTCCCCACCCAGGAAGGGGAAATCGGGGAAAAACAAGGAAACCCAAGGGTTGAAATATAAATAGATTTAATAGAATAAGGCGAGATAATTAACAGTAATAACACTAAAGAACAAATATTGATCCCAATACCAATATAAAATACACAAGGATTATACTCAGCCCATTCTATCCATAGGAAGCCATGCACCCCCAGCAGGGGACAGCAAATGCAGGACACTGCGAGCGCTACGGCTTGGGGAGGACGGGAAGGGCTCAGGGCTCCGGCACCGGGGCAAGGAGTTCTCGGGATCGCTGCCATCAAGGGAGAGAGAGAACTCCTCAGCAAACTTTCTAATTTCTATTGAATGTGCCGTTCCTGCTATGAAACAATCCTGTTGGCCAGCTTGGGTCAAGTGCCCGGGTCTCGCTCCTCCTCATCGCTGCACCTGGCAAGCTCGAAAACACTGAGACCTTGACAGGCACCCACCATAGCTGGCTATAAAGGCAATATTTTCACAAGTTCAGACACTAGGGTCTTCTAAAAGTGGAGTTTTCCCCCCAAGCATCAGAAGAGAAATTAGTCCTGTGTTGCTCAAACCAGGACACTCACTGATGTTCCTGTCTATCCTCCCAAATTCAGTACGTGAACGCTGTGGGGGGAGCTGAATCCCTGACCTGAGCCTTTTCCCTTGGGCTGCCTTACAGGCGACAGCGGTCCAGGCAGGAGGAACCCAAACCCTCATTGTCCATCCAGCAGCGCGTGTCTGGAGCTGATCAGTGATCTGAACACCGTCAGTGGTGGGGGGCTCCAGCCCCTTCAGCTCTGGTGGGAGACCAGCCCCAGGGCTGCAGTGGAGATGTCACCTTGCAGGGTCAGATCCTGCCCTGGGGCTGGGGTCTGGCAGGGCGATTGCAGGGAGACACTGCATCTCTGCACAGGCATCTCCAGAGATGGGCAGGTTTTGGAGGCACAGAGAAGAAACCACCTTTTTTCATAAGAGGGACACACCTGCTAATCCTCATGTCCCAGCTCAATGAGAGCTTAATGAAATAGTTCTAAAAATCTTGTAGTGATCCATATTTTTTCCGTTCTCAGCTCTGGGAATAGCTGATCCATTTTAGCTGCAGCTCTCAGAAAACTTTCCCTGAAGCTGCCAGCATGTTAAATTCCAGCCCCTAAAGGTAACATTTTAATTGACTGTAATGGGGTCAGTGATGGAACTTAACTAGCTGCCAGTAGTCATAATGAGTAGTGATTAAATACCTTATAAAAAGAGTGAGCTAAGCTACTTGAATGTAATCCATGCCCTTCTCACACCTCCTCCTTCATGGTTTTTCTCTTCTTATTTTGCAAAGCAGCACGTTCGGATAGGGGAAGCATGTGGGGGTTTGACAGCGTAGAAAAGGGAATAAAGAACATGTTGCCACTATTATAATTTCAGCTATTGTCATTGCAAAGAATAGTAATAGGGGCAAAGTCAGAAAGTTCTTACAAAAATATTTATTTCTCAAAATTTGAATTAAATATTACATCAAAAATACAATTAATTAAATACAGAAAAAATAACCTGAGCATGAGTCTTCATTTAAAAAAATATATCTATTAAATTATATTCTTATTTGTTTGGAGTGGAGTTATTGCACCTGATCCCTCTCCTATAAAAAACTAAATAGCAAAACACTAAAGTCAGATTCTGGAACATTTTCAGTTTCCTAACTAGCTTTAACTGACATTGAAGCATTTCCAGCGGAGTCCACCGCTGGCTGCGGCTCCCTCATCCCGGCAGCGGGGGGATGCAGGGTGGGAGGGTCTTTCCCAGGACCTCAGTTCAGCTCCAGCTCGTTCATGTACTGCTGGACCCAGTCCTGCTCGGGGTTGGCGCAGACTTCGCGGCCCTTCTTCGTGATAAACCTGTGGGGTGCAAAGAGGTAAATTTTTGGTGCAATGCATGGAGGGGAACCCTGCCCCAAACCCAGCCTCTCCTGAGGATCGGCAGAATTTGGGCATGCGGCACGTCATGGCCATCACGTCGGCAGTGGTGGAGCAGGACCGGCACAAGTCCCCTGTGCGCTGAGCCCATGGAGCATCACCCTGCACCTCTTGACCTCCCATCCCTCCCGCCCCTGGGGCCAGCCTCCATCCCCTGTCTTTTGTAAAGGGGTCTTTCCCTCTCTGGATCCTCAGCCCAAAGGGAGAGCCCACCACCGCGCTGGAGGAGAAGACTTACACGACGGCCGGCTGGGAGCACAGGCTGTTGGTCTCATAGTACTCCACCACGAAGCTGCGGGGCAGCTGCCGGGAGGTGTAGGTGAAGCAGCAGGAGGTCGGCGGGTCGGAGCCAACTGTGAAGGGCAAAGACGGTCATCAGCAGTGGCAAAGGATGGGGAGCAGGGGCAGGGAGCTTGGACCACAGAGCCCCGGGTCTGGGGACTTGGGAGGACGTGGAGGAGGAAGAGAAAAGACAAGGTCTTTTTTCTTCTTTCTTTCCTTCTTTCGCTTTTGGGTTCACCCTGAGCTGGCTCTGACACAGCCCATGCCGTGCTTTGAGCTGTGCCTTTCCCATGGCAGGAGAGCCCCAATGGCCCTGGAGCATCTGCCAGAGCATGATCTGACATGGGAAGGGACCCTGGGTGGAAGGGCTGGCAGAAGGGACCCTGTCCCAGCAACGACATCTTTCCTGTCCCCATTTAGAGAGGAGGGGGAGAGTCCGGACTTACTTGGCGCAGTGGAGGTCTGGTAGCAGAAGGCAGCGATGAGAACGGCGAGGGCAGCCACAGAGACCTTCATGTCAGCTGGGAAGTGGTGGCTGAAGCTGAAGCAGGCAAGTGGAGCTTGAAAGCCTCTTTTCTGTCTGGTGCTGAGACAGTCAGCAACTCCCCAATTTATGTGGTGAGGAGGTCCGTGCAGCGGCTTGCGTAGGCATGTTGGAATTTCCCCCAGAGAAGAGGCTGCTCGTGGTGCAGTCTCGTGGTGGAACAGAGCAGCAGCCCCAGCCCCGGAAGGACGATGCTCCCCCCTCGATTCAGAGCCTCTCCAGAAACACAGGATATGAAACAATCACCATTGCTATTTCTGCTTCTTTCATGCATGTCCCCTAGTAAGAAGTTCCCCTGTGGAGGTTCCTGCATTTGCCAACGGGCCTCTATTACCCAACCTGCCCAAGCAGCTTGGAGGTGAGAGTGTATCCTTCCAAGAGCTGTGCAAATGGACTGAAGACCATGGATGGAATGCGGCCAGTTAGGGAAAAAGAGGCTGAGGTCTCTACCCTGGCCTGTCTCCCTCCCATGTCTGCGCAGCCTCTGCTGCCTCAGTAGCAGGAGAAGGGAACCATCACCAGTGGGCTCCATGTCCTGTGTATGCTTCACGTAGTCTGAAGGGACTGAGGGCACTGCAGGCACCACCACAGGTAGTGGTGGGCATGAAATAAGAGTTCCAGAAGCTGAAGTTTCCTCCTCAGTTTAAGGGAAGGAAGAGCTGAGATGGGGTCTTATCTCCTGGAGGTGCCTGTCTCACTCTAGGTCCTGTAAGGAGACCCTAAATGACCAATTTAGGTTAGACACTTAAATTTCAGCGGCTCCTGATACGTGAGGCCTATCATTGCTGGGCATGGAGATGCACAGAGCCAAAAGAAGTATGGAGATGTTGACTGTGACCCTGAAGATGAGGCAGGAGGGGCTCCAGGAGCAGGGTGAGGAAGAAGACACTGCTTCTGAGGACCAGGAGCAGGTTAACTGGAGGACGAGATCATAAACTGGGATTTCTGGCAAGAAAAGAGTATCCTGTCTCAGCAGAAAAGATAAAATTGTAATGACCACAGACAATGAAGAATGACCATGTTGTATGGGAGAGAGTAAGAGCTCACAGCTCTCTGAGGGCTGGGCAAGGGCTGTGACCAGGGATGGCTCTCTGGGAAGAAGTCACCAGCCTACATATGGACTGCCATGGATGTCTACCAAACACCTCTCTGTCCCCAGGGAGAAGAGGGGAGGCCTGGCAGCAAGGTGATGGATGCTTTGGGAAGAGCTGAAGGCTGTCTGTCCATAACAAGGTGTCCCCAGAAGGGTATCTCTTCTCAACAGGGAAGCAGATGCATTTTTGGGAAATGTTTCCATTTCATTATTTTCATGATATCACTGAGTGGTGATGTCTTGGCAGATGCTGCCTGAAAGTCAGTGGAAGGATTATAGCGTAAAGTGGAGCAACCCAACCGCACCACCAGCACCTCTACCACAGTGCCGAGCACTGACTCATCGTGTTTCTATTGAAGGCTCCCAGCTACTGACCCAGGCGCTTTCTGTAAATAACCTGGTGTTTTCCAAATATCACTCCAACGCTGCGTGGTGTGCACAGCCCTCCACCAGCCGTGGCCAGTAGAAGGGAAGGCAGGGCAGCCCACGGCTGGGCTGGCAGGGCTGTGGGTTGCCCTGCCTCCCCTTCTACCAGCCACGGCAGGTTAGCTCCATGCGGGTTAACTGCTCTGCTCTGTGCAGGCAGAGAGGAGTCTGGAGGACAACGTGGACCTGGACTTGCGCAGGAGAAGTCCCAGAGGTGGCCCACCCTCAAGGAGGCTCCTGCTGGGAGCTGTGGTGGTACTCCTGCCCCTCACCATGGCTGGGGAGGGCAGACCTACCCCATGGAGCAAAGGTGGCACTTGCCAAGCTGAGCATCACCTCCTTCCTGGCCACACCATGGCCAAGCTGGTCCTCTCTCCACCCTTTCCTTTTCCATCCGCAGAGAGAGGCACCTTGCAGGCTCACCCATCAGTTCACACCCCACTCCCCCTCTCCACTTGTCAGCCTGGCTGTCCCCAAATATCCTGGGAGGATGAGGGGAGAGCCTGCCTCCGCAGGCAGGGCGCCCAGCCAGGCAGGAGCTGGGAACCCAACGTTCAGCCGGACGCCAGCTGGACCAGAAATCAGCTCTGAGCTAGCGTCAGCTTCCTTGGCTCCTCTGTCTTGTTGCTCAGGGAATATAACTTGTAGATGTACGTAAGAGCGTGATTTGCCTCTGAGCTGTTCCCTGTGATTGTACCTTCAAGCATTCATGGGTCATGTCTTGAGATGTGCCACCTACAGCCATCTGGTCCTGTCCTGCTCCCAAGGCACATGATGTGAGCAGGGCAAGTGCGGGAAATGCCATTTATGGTGCAGAAATGTTCTGATAAAAAACAAGTTTCATTAAAACAGAAGAATTACTTGGAAATCTGCAATGATTATTCAAATGTTTTCAATGAGATACTTTTCTGTTTCAGGCAGCTGAAAACCTCCGAGCCTTTATACGTTTGTCGGCAAGCAGCTGCCAAATTATTTTGGACTGTCAGGGACCATTTTTTAATTAATAAAAAAAAATTATTTAGTTTAGTTGAGTCAGTTTAGGATCAGTTTAGCCTAGACAATGTGTGTTACAGGGGCCAGGTAAGGGCTGAAACTTTTCTACTGCTGAAAGCCAAAAATAACCCCAAACTCAGGGTGTTTGCTTCTTAGGGGTCTGGTTTTTCCTTACAAATCTGATAAGCCCCAACTCTGCCAGCTCTTTTCAGGATGGATAGACGTGGGAGGCTACAGTCATATCGGCGATGCCCCGGGATGTTGCAACATGCTCCTAAAAAACATTTCCTTACCCACTCGCCCCGCATTCCAGTTATGATGAAATGAGAAAGTAATTTCTTCTAGCTCTTCCCCTTTTTAGAAAGAGAGGATGCTGTGTGTCTCAGATGAAGGACCAGGAGGTGGTCTGAGATGGAGAGATGGCCACGGAAGAGTGGCCAAAGTGGGCTGGAGCATCTCAGGGGGAACTAGGTTCATAACACAGCAAAATGGTGGTGTAAGATGGAAGGTTTCCCATCATGGCTCCAGGTGGTTTCAGGATTCATGACCCAGTCTGTGGTCTACCCTTGCCCCCACCAGCAGCAGGCAGTGCTTGGAGTCAGCAGGACAGGCTGTCCGAGGCAGTCTGGCTGATGTTGCACCACTTTACATAGAGGGATATGATAGACCTTTTCTGCAAGCCCCCAAAAAATCCCAGGAGAAAGTGCTAAGTGAAGCAAATGCCCAAAATAAATTTGGTGATAGCAGAAATAGGGAAATTCTCAATCTTGAATGAAAGGGGAAACAGTGAGACTGGATGATGTAAGCTGCTATTTATAGCAGGTTTAATGCTGAGGAGTCAGGATTCACTCGGAAAAGGAAGTACTTAAAAATGTCCTGAGTTCAGAAACTGCCTCTAGGACAAGCTCCACTTCCACCTGCAAGTCTCCATCCTGCCCTGCTCGGAGCTCAGGCACCAGTGACTTTCCATCTCTGTCCAGAAATTTCACCCCCACCATTCTTGACATATCTGGAGAAATATTGGAATTTTTCAGATGATGTCATGTCCTGGAACTGGCTCCAATGGGAACCTGTGTGTGTGGGAGTGACTGGGAACCATCTGTCTCCACCATGCTGCGTGAAGGGGAGAGCATGGCCATCCCTGCTGGGCAGTGGGACTGAGCACCAGCCACCTCCGGCCACGTTGCACAAGAAAACCCTTTGTGTTTCCCCAAAATCGTGTCACGCCAGGAAGGTGTTCCTAGCTGATAACAAAAATGTGTGTCCTTAAAGGTTCAACCTTCCTCCAGCGAGGGTATTTTCTGAAAAAAAATACCCCAGGGGATGCTGTCACTTTCTAATGGCTGATGCCTCATCTTTCTTTTGAAACAAAACAAAGCAAAGAGGATTAGGTGTACGGTACTTCAAACCAAATTAAAATAAAAAAAAAGCGCCTCCTTGTTCCACACCCCTCTCCATCCCTGGCACAGAAAGGAAAGAAAGACACAGGGAAAACTTGAGTTTTAGCACTTTTTTGAGCCTTAGGGAAGTAGTTGTGGGTCTGAGCGCTCCCGGCTCACCCCGACTGCTGGATCCAGGGGCTGTGGCACCCTCAGCGTCCCTCAAGCCCTGCAAATGCCTGGGAGGAGGAGACCAAGTGTCTCTGCTGGGCTCCATCTTCTGCCCTGGAGGACAGGCCACCTCACTCAGATCTTTGGTGAGTCCAGAAAGAGCAAGAAAGAACTGGATGAAAATTCAGAGCTCTGCTAGGATGAAAAAAAAAATAGTTTATAAATGAACCCACTGGGCCATGTGTGTTCATCATAATCAAGCAAAAAGGAAAAGAAGGAAGCCGCACATGGATTATTTTCATTTTCATTAGCGCTGTTGGAGCCCAGCTCTCCAGGAGGTCTGGGTGGGCTGGATGTGGGTGGCCTGTGGGATGCAGAGCGGCCGGCTGCACCCTGCAGGTGCTCTGGGGACGGCCGAGCACCACGACCCTCCCCTGCCCACCGCGGGCGCTGAGGCCAGGGTTAACCTGCACACTTGTGTCAGGGCCATTGCCACAGTTGGGGGACGTCCCTAATGCATGGCCCTCAGACCTTCTGGAGACCCCATGTCCACCAGCGCCGGCTTGGTCCCTCTCTTCTCAGCGTGCTGGCGGGGATGTGCCCGGTGTCGGTCCCCCCCCCAGCACTGATGGGGGTAGGAAGCCCCACGGGAGGTGTGAACCTCCCCTGCCACAGCGAGGTGTAAGCTTTCCAGCCGCGGTGGTCACGCACGGAGACAGGCAGCGGAGCTCGGATGTTTACTAGCCTCACGATCTGTTTTGGTCTCGCTGCAAAGCTGCAAACCACTTCCCATGTGTGGGGGCTGTTTGGAGGTCAGGGCGCTCTGCAGTGTCTCTCTGAAGCACAGGTCCCATCCCGCTCCCCGTCATGCTGAGGCTTTTGCCACCCCAGATGGGCTTGTGCCCTTCAAAAGGGCCATTGTCCGGCTGCCCTGGCCAGCACGGGCTCTGCCTGGCACCCACGTCCCCTGGGGGAGAGGGGGGGGCTCGGGGAGCTCTGGGTCCGCTCACTGGCGTGCCATGGCCCTGCAGCCTCCCCCTGCGGCCTCCAGCATCCCTTGGGGACCACGCAGAGAGGTGCAGCCACAGGGCTTGCTGGAGACAGCTTGGGAATGGGAGCAGAGGGGAGCTGAACCTGGCCAGGGATGGCCTTTGCCGCAGGCTGCGAGCAGAGGGACAAGGCTGTGACCCCTGGGGCACTGCACCTCTGCCTCAGGCAAAGCCACCAGCGTCTCCCAGATGGACCAGGAGTGACAGGGATAGGATGTTCAGCCTGGAGAAGAGAAGGCTCCGGGGAGACCTTAGAGCCTCTTCCTGTCCCTAAAGGGGCTCCAGGAAAGCTGGGGAGGGACTCTGGATCAGGGAGTGGAGCCATAGGACGAGGGGGAATGGTTTTACACTGAAAGAGGGGAGATTTAGATTAGATATAAGGAAGAAATTCTTTACTTTGAGGCTGGTGAGACACTGGCCCAGGTTGCCCAGAGAAGCTGTGGCTGCCCCATCCCTGGAGGTGTTCAAGGCCAGCTTGGATGGGGCTTGGAGCAACCTGGTCTAGTGGGAGGTGTCCCTGTCCAGGGCACGGGGGTTGGAACTAGATGGCGTTTAAGGTCCTTTCAAACCCAAATCATTCTATGATTCTACGAATACCCCTTTATGTGCTCCAAGGTCCTTCTGATGGTGCTAAGGTGCCAGGGTTGGGATGGGGCAGCCCCCATGGGTGAGCTGTACCCCCAGGGGAAGGCAGACAAGGGTTCCCCATCATCCTGGGGACAGCCCTCACCACCACCCACATCCCTGCGCCCTGGGGGTTTGTGCTTTGCAATCTGTGGCTCTTGGCCAGGGCAGGATTTTGGGGGGGCTTGAAGGAGTCCCAAAGCCTCTGGGCTAATCCTTGTCACCACCTATCCCAGGGGATGAAGACTCAGCACCCGCTATAACATCCTTCCCTACAGTCTTACTCTTTGAATAATTTTAGCTTTCCTTTTCTTCCTGCACCCAAACAAATCTCATGCCCCAGTCTAGGTGAGGCTAAAATGGTAAAAAATGGCTCGTTTCCAGGAATAATAAAGGAAGCTTGAGAGAGGTCAGCTTACAAATACATAAACTGCAGGAACTGTGACAGCAGAGGGCTCTGGGATTTGACAGAGAAGCGAAAACCAGTGTACAGAAACAGAAAACTGAAAACAGAAGCCGGCGTCAGAGGCGAGGGAGTGCGAGTCGCTGCGGGAGCAGCCTGGCCGGAGCCTGCGGTGGGGCTGCAGCCGGGGCCGCAGGCGGTGGCTCGAAGCCGGAGCCCTGCGGCCGGGGGTCAGCAGTGCAGAGGGAGGGGTGCCCCCCTTCCAGGAGGCTTCTCGGCACTCCGGGGGTGACGCCGTCCCAGCTGACAAAGGGCAGGTTTGTAAGTGCTGATGGTTTTGCGCCCATGACACAACCAAGCGACTGCAGCTGCAGCGGCTCTTTGCAGAGCCCCCTCCTCCAGCCCTGTCAAATCCATTAGCAGTAAATGACGGCTGCTTTGCTTCCACTGACCGTCTCGGGGTGTCCAGAGGGAGGACAGAGCTTCCAGATGGACAGTCCTTCTGGCTGGAGGACAGAGCTGCCTGATGTCACATCGCACCCCCGTCGCACCTCCCCACCACCCCTGGCGGCTCCGCGCGGGCGAGCGAGATGGCACGGCGTGGTGCTCGCTCCTTGCAGGCGGCAGGCTGGAGAGCAGAAGCTGTGAAGTTCCCATGAGCAAAGCCTGTCTCTGGCTGGTGTTAGCCACAAAGCTGTCTTTCTGTAGCCGCAGCCTTCCTCACCCAGCAATGCAGCGCCGGCAACCGGTGTTTGTCATTTCCCCGCACACACAGTAGCATGTGAGTTGCAAGCACGGAGGAACATAAAACTCCCACTGTTGGTTTCTGCGTGATTTATTTCCATGACAAAAAGCCATAATTTGGTTTTGCTCTGCAGCAATTCAGTCGAAAGCTGCAGCCACTTCTTGTTCTGCCATGCACCCCTGCCCAGAGCCGCTCAGACTTACCCAGGCAAAGCAGAGCTGGTCCTGCCAGGGCTATGAATCCAGCAAAATCCAACACCTTCCCCAATACCCCCGTCAGGACTTACAGAGTCTTTGGCCCCAGTAAAAGCCCACCCTCGGCCATGCTGGTGATGCCTCTGCCCGGCTGCAGGGTTGTAAGGCAGGATACCGCCGTGCAGGGAAGCAGGAGAGATCCTCCCGAGGGGTAAGTGTGCGGAGGAGCAGATCACCACCTCTGCCAGGGGCCTTGAACCTTTTTTCCGTCTCTGCCAGAGATGGGCTGATTTGTGAAGGACAGTGTCTCCACTGCTCTCACTTGCAGCTCCAGCGTAGCTGAGCGGGGGATCTGTACTTCGGGGGATGAAATTCCAGGCCCTGGAGCCCACCCACAGGCTGAGCATCCTCTCTGCAGTGGAGGGGGGCTCCGACTCCAGCTGCACCCCCAGGCTGCAGCAGGACATCGGGACGTCCCAGGTGCCCCCTGTCCCTGCAGAGCTGCTGCTCTGCCCTGCTCCCAAGGCAGGAGCTGCCCCAAGCCACCGCACTGCACTGCCAACATGCCGAGGTGTGAAAACCTATCCCATGTCAGGCAGGTTCTCCGTCACTCATTTCTCACCTTCTTGGCCAGAAAATCCATCTTGGACTCAAAGGAGCTGTCCTGGTTTGAGCGGCACAGGACTAATTCCTCTTCTGATGCTTGGGGGGAAAACTCCACTTTTAGAAGACTCTAGTGTCTGAACTTGTGAAAATATTTCCTTTATAACCAGCTATGGTGGGTGCCTGTCAAGGTCTCAGTGTTTTCGAGCTTGCCAGGTGCAGCGATGAGGAGAAACAAGACGCGGGCACTTGACCCAAGCTGGCCAAGAGGATTGTTTCATAGCAGGAACGGCACATTCAATAGAAATTAGAAAGTTTGCTGAGGAGTTCTCTCTCTCCCTTGATGGCAGCGATCCCAAGAACTCCTTGCCCCGGTGCCGGAGCCCTGAGCCCTTCCCGTCCTCCCCAAGCCGTAGCACTCGCAGTGTCCCGCATTTGCTGTCCCCTGCTGGGGGTGCATGGCTTCCTATGGATAGAATGGGCTGAGGATAATCCTTGTGTATTTTATATTGGTATTGGGATCAATATTTGTTCTTTAGTGTTATTAATGTTAATTATCTCGTCTTATTCTATTAAATCTGTTTATATTTCAATCCTTGTTTTTCCCCAATTTCCCCTTCCCGGGTGGGGAGGGGTCATCAGGTGATAGAACAATTGTCTAAACGACAATAAATTGTTGTGGGTTTCTCAAACCACAGCAGGAGCTTTTGGAGGGAGCGGTTCATGCTGGCAAAATGTTTCTGGTGTGGCAAACCACCTCTTCCAGCAAACTCCCCACTCCCCTGGGGGCTGAGCTCGGGGGTGGCAAAAGACCCTCCTGCCTGCAAAGACCCTCCAAAGCAGGGTGAGATCCTGCAATTTGATTGCTTTGTGGAGGTCTGTGGCTGTTAAGGTGACCGTGAGTAGTCTGCAAAGATGAGATGGTTGGCTTGGTGGATGAGGGCAGAGCAGGGGATGTTGCTCCCGTAACATCCTCGCAGGCAAACTGATGGGTTGGATAAATGGCAGTGAGAGGGACTGAGAACTGGCTGAATGGCTGGGCTTGGAGGGCTGTGATCAATGGCACAAAGTCCAGCTGGAGGCAGCTTGCCAGAGGGGAACCGCAGGGATGATACTGGGGCCAGTCCTGTTTAGTGTCCTGGATGATGGGGGAAGTGCACGCTCAGCAAGTCTGCAGATGGCTCAGAGCTGAGGGGACTGGCTGACACACCAGAGGGACGTGTTGTCATCCAAGGGGACCTCGTCAGGTTGGAGAAACAGGCTGACAAAAACCTCATGAAGTTCAACAAGCAGAAGTGCAAAGTCCTGCCCTAGGGGAGGAACACGGCCAGGCACCAGTATATGCTGGTGTCGACCAGCTGGAAAACCGTTTCGCATAAAAGGAGCCGGTGCCCACTCCTGGGGGACACCAAACTGGACATGAGCAGCAATGTGCCCTTGTCACAAAGAAGGCCAACAAGCTCCCAGGCTGCATTAGGAGCAGTGTTGCCAGCAGGTCAAGGGAGGTGACCCTTTCCCTCCACTCAGCACTGTTGAGGCCAGTCGTGGAGTGCTGGGTCCAGTTCTGGGCTCCCCAGTATGAGACACATATGGACATGCTGGAGAGAGTCCAGTGAAGGGCCACAAAGATGCTCAAGGGACAGGAGCATCTCTGCTAGGAGGAGAGGTTGAGAGAGCCGGGACTGTTCATCCTGGAGAAGAAATGGCTCAGGGGGATCTTATCAATGTGTGTGTGGGGAGCAAAGTAGATGGAGCCCAACTCTTCTCAGTGGCGGCCAGTGACAGGACAAGAGGAGATGGGAAATTCTATTTAAGCACCAGATAAAACTTTATTACTGAACACTGAAACAGTTTGCCCAGAGAGGTTGTGGAGTCTCCATCCCTGGAGATATTCAAAGCCCATCTGGACATGGTCCTGGGCAGCTTTCCCAGCTGACCCTGCTTTGATCAGGATTACCTCCAGGGGTGCCTCCAGCCTCAGCTCCTCACTGGTCCACGTTAATCCGAGCGCTGCAGAACTGGTGTGGGCAGAGCACTTTGGGTAGCGCAGAGCCCACAGTCCAGCCACCTCTCAGCTCCACGGGCTGCAGTTTGGTAACCTTTGATAAGCACCCGACCCATCGCAGCACGAGCATGATTTGGAGCCTGCCTGGTTTTGGTTTGTTTTTTTTTCCAGAGTTGCATAATCTTAGGCAAATATTCTGTCTTTTGCTTTACAGACTCACAGGGAAAATCCCTGCAGTAGTTCAGATAAATAGTTCTCCTATTTGTGGCCATGCCACTTGGCACATTTTAGTTTCCTTTTGATTTGCTGAAATCGAAAATGAGCACCGAGCCAGAGCTCAGCATACTTGGCTCCAATGTGAACCGTATCCCATTCTTTCTGACTTTTTTTTTTTTTTTTTCCCTAATTCCCTCTGGCTATTTCACTTTCGTGACGTCCTCTGTCATCATTCTGGAATTTCCACCCAGGCTTCTCCTGCTGCCTCCAGGACTCCCTATTAAAAGGGAGCTGAATCCAGCTGCTGCAGTCTGAGCTGCATCTGCCAGAGCTTCTGGTCCTGCTCTGACTGCCCTCACCGGACGGGAAGATGAAGGTCTCTGCAGCCGTTATTGCTCTTCTCCTCATCGCAGCCTCTTGCTCACAGACTTTCGCTGGCCCAGGTGAGTCCTGCTTTTTCATTTGTGAAGGAAGAACAGATCTGAGCCTTCGTTATCTTTTCCCCATTGAGCTCCCCTGTCAGATAACTGGGAATTTTTCAGTGTTTGTACCACTCTGCGCAGAGATCAGCTACATGTGGGAACCCCAGAATTAGAAAATCATCCATCCATCCATCCATCCATTCATCCATCATCCATCCAGCTGTCCAGCCATCTCTGGGCTCAGAGTACTTATACCTGGTTATAGTCTAGGGACTTCAGTCTCTGCCCTGGGACTGGGGGAGGTGGGGAAATGAAGCTCTGAGCACTGACTGGGTGGGAATTTCCCCCAGTACCTGACAATATTGCTCCTGGCATTGGACCAGATGTTCCTCAACGTCCATTTCAACCTTAATTATTCTTTAATTCCTCACTCCCTTCCCTGCCAGCACGGCTCCCTGAGCCGCACAGCCCAGCACGTGCTCACGTTGTCTCTCCTTGCCTCTTCCAGTTGGATCTGACCTCCCAATCTGCTGCTTCTCTTACACACACCACAAGCTCCCGCGGAAGCTCATCCTGCGGTATTACAGCACCAACACCAGTTGCACCCTGCCGGCCATCGTGTAAGTACCAGCGCCGGCTCCTGGGTGCAGACAGGCTGGGGCAGCGCGGGGACAGCCGCTGCGGGGTGAGCTGGGAGAGCCAGCAGCTCTGCAGGGCGGCTGTGGGCACGGGGGTCTGCAGGAACAGAGCAGGGTGGGGGGAACCCCAAGGGGAAAGATCTTGCACAGGGACTGCCGGGGACGCTCTTGTGGGGACGCCCAGGCACGTTCCTGCAGGAGCTGAGGAGGCAGTGTGGGAAAAGGGAAGGGAGTGGGAGAAATCACAGCCAGCCGCTGGTTTCAGCATCAGCTTAGGGCACAGGGGAGAACCTCTTGCAATGCCCCAAAGCTGGGGTCCAGGCTTTCCTGGGATGCAGGTCGGAGCAGAGATCTAATATGACTCATCCCTGTTCCACAGGTTCATCACAAAGAAAGGCCGCCAGGTCTGTGCCAATCCCAGTGACACCTGGGTTCAAAGTTATCTGCAAAACTTGAAGCAGAACTGAGCAGAGCAAGATGGCAAACGTAGCTGTTGCCGTGCATGAGTTGCATCATCTGGAGCTCCTGCGATGGAGCAGGACACTGGGGCAACAGGACCTGCACAAGCCCACGTCATCTGCAGGTGGCTCCAAGGGACTGCTGGAAGGCCACCACGAGACACCTCCTGTTGGGGTGCTGCTACTTGCCCTCGGCTTGCACGGACCAGTCTGGAGCCTTGTGCCTCTGCCCTGACACCTCTGCCTGTGGCCTGGGAAGGCCCATGGGACTGCACCTCTATTGTTCTTATATTATTTTAAATTATTTAAGAAATTATTGTATGGGATAGGGGAAACCTTCTTTTGTGGAAAATAATGCTATTTATGGGAGAGTGGCTCAGAGTCTCAGTGTTGGATGATGTGTGAAATCATCATTCTGGAGAATAAAGAATTTGGACAAAACCTCTGCTTTTTTCCCGTTATGTGCCTCTGTGTGGCGTTCACCAGCACAGAGACAGAACCGCACCCTAAGCCTATCTGCACACTCTATATGGCGTGTGATGATGGGAAATGGTTTGAGGCAAAACCATGAAGTTTCCATACTGCAGACATATGAATATCCTCCGACACCTCATTCCCCCACCACGTACACCCCCGCCTCCCACATCCTCTACAGAATTAGAGATGTTAGATATGGGCCGCTTACATACATGAATATGCTCTCCACACACCCCGGGCACATCCCGCACGCTTGCCGCTCCCAGCCCCACACGCCCCACCCCGAGCTGGTCCCTGGGTACGCTGTGTGTGCAACGGGGTGGTGATGGGACACGTTGCTGCAGGGGGTAAAATCCTGCCAGAGGCTTGGAGCGGGGGAGCAGGGAGAGCGGCTCGTGGTCAGATGAGAGGAAGCAGAGGGCATGGAGCTGCCGCCGTGCTGGGGCTGCCCTGGGAGCTGGCAGGTACCTGGGGCTCATGAGATGCTCCTCCGCCCTGGTGCCGAGCAGGGCCAATTCCCTGCCCGTGCCCACCCCTGCTACTCATTTCTGCCAGCGAAGCGGCAGCGTTTCCCAGCACAGAGCCCACAGGTGCCCACGTGCACACTGTCAGCCGCCTCACGGCGCCTCTCCTCACGTGTATCTGCTCCTCCGAGACATCTCTGCCCGCCAGCCTCCACGTGCAGCTGGGTCCTGCCGAGCCTGGCAGCGCTGCCTGCAGAGGGGCAGGGACCCCAGTTTCCTTTCTGACCACCCCAATGGGGGTCGTTCCTCACTTTGCCACCTGTAAAACAAAGGGCAGGAGGGTTCAGCTATGCTGCAGGGGTGAAACGGCCACCAGCAAACCCGCCGCAGTCGTTCCCAGGAGGCGGCTTTGTATGGGAAAGTGAATGGGAGGGAGCAGGTCCCAAGGGTAAAAGCACAGTGCTGGGCACAGCTTGCCCATTGCAATCATGCTCAGCGCTCCTCCGCTTCTGCACCCTGAGAAGAAATGTCCCCAACAGCACGGTCACCCAGAGCCGACCTGGCCTTGCAGCTGTCCTGTTCCAGTCGGCATTTCTTCTTCCTAATGCAAAAAAAAAAAGCCTTTCTGTTATTGTTTCATTATTTCCTGCAGCCATAGATCAGACTTGGCAACCCCGAGGCTGGGAAAGCACCTCCGCGTTGTCTTGTGATTTCCCTCCAGCCTTGTGTTTTCCAGGCTGGAAAGCTGGCTGCAGGCAGGAAGGCTCATGGGGCACCCAAGAAGCAGCATCCCAGCGAAGGGCAGACCCAGCGCAGGCGCCACACCGTGTCCCAGGAGATGGTGCTGGTGGGGGGGGGACCATGTCGGGAGCTCCATGGGGATGGCTTCTGACCGCTCGGCTGGGAGAATGATTTGGGAAGGGCACAGGCTCTCACTCATCTCCGGCAGCATCCCCGTGCTCCCCTGGCACAGCAGAGCCCTAGCAGACAGGGTCAGGCCCAAGTAGGGACAAGGTGGGTCAGCATGTTCGCAAAAATCTTGTCCTACTCTATGGCCAGGGCTTACCATCACGGGGGAGAGACAAAAATCTGCGGAGGGGTGTATCCTGAGCAGGGCTTCCTCACTGTGCCGTGAAACACGGGAGCAGAGAGCGGTGACCGCATAGTGGGGTGGATGGACAGGAGCTGCCCCCTGTGGACGGGCAGGCGAGGAGACCGGGAAGGGGGTGCTGGGGGTCTCCTCTACCCCTGAGGGCGTCCCGGCCCCCCCACGCTGGTTGCATGCTCAGTCGCCCTTTGTGCTGAGAAGTTGCGTTTGGTGGGGCAGAGGAATAGCAGGAGCCCAGAACAGTCCCTGATCTGGGGTTCCGTGTGCTGCAAGGGGATGGAGGACGGGTATCGTGGTGAGAGGGAAGGCTGGGGGGGTGTCTGAGGTTTGCCCCAGGCCCCGGCAGGCAGGGGACAGGCTGGAGAGGCAGGAGGACTCGGCACTGCAGCTGGCTCTTCTCCGGACAGTCCCTGGCCGGGAGCCTGGGTGCGTGTGGGAATTTCCCTCTCCGGCCTTTCTGGTTTCGGTTTTCTTCCTGAAGCTCCAGCAGCAGCAGCCAAACAGGGAGAGATACTGCTGACTCCAGGGGATGTATCAGCTGCTCTCGATGGTCCTGCCTTGAGGCTTGGGGCAGCACCAGCCTCCCTTGCCGGCCACACAGAAATCTGCAAGAGATGGCTTGGCTATAGATCAGTTCCTGGCCCCGACACCTTCTCCATGTCAACTCTGCCAGCTCAACACTCCCTTTCCTGCAGGTTTCTTTGCTCTGCGAGCTGTTCAGCGACAAGTGTGCTGCAAAATGGGGGGTGAGTTGGGATGGGCTCCATTGTGAGACTGCATGTGGGAGGACACGGGGCACAAACAAGCGTGGAGCCGGCTATCAAGTATCAAGACACAATCCAGGACTCAGCAAGGCCACATGGTTCACCAGCCAGACCTGAGCTGAAGGCATGAGAGTCCAGTGGAGAGGCAAGGGAAGAGTTCAGATCCCCAGTTGTCTGCTGGAAGGTGGCCATCACTCAGTCATCAGGCTTCTCGTGTGCTTACAGAGGTGGACAAAAGCCAAGGCCAGCTGCTCCCATGGGGCTTGGCAGGTTGACTCTGCTGGACCCCATGAACCATAGGCTTTTCCTTCACTGCCTTCTGTGGCAGAAGGCACCCAGAAGGTCAGAAGACCCTGATGGTGCTATGGGCAAAGCAGCTAATAGCCTGGTTCTCTCTGGTCCTTTTGAGAGCACGAACCCTGTGGCTGTCCTCTTTCTCCCAGTGAAGCTGGGAGAAGCCCTGGGAAGGGAGGTGAGCCATGCAGACCTTCAGACCCAATGGCTGCGCTGTCTCCCTGATGGACCCTGTTCCTAACCCAATTCGGTAGCTGCGTCCTCCATCAGCCCCTGCAGGGCAGTTCTCACCTCCTCTGGCTCTTGGCCATTCTTCTCAACAAGAGGAGTGCAGTTGTGGTTATTTCTAGCTGACATTGCTGAAGCATCTGCTATATTAAGAGATGTACATCCTGACATGACCTCTTCCTGTAGCTCTTTGATAGCTGATAGTTTGAACTTGGCCTCACATCTCAGCGTCTTTGAGTTCTGTCTTTCTAACCTACACTGACCGTGTTCTGGCAGCTCCATGTCACTCAAGAAGACTTTCTCCTAACCCCACTCATTTATATATCCCATCACTGGTGCTTCCCTGTGGAAGTAAGGACTGGAGTGATCAGTGTTAAGCATGAGTATGGTCTATATGTCTGCTTGGCTCCTAATGGGAACATGAAGGTCTCTCTGGTTGAACCTCGTTTCACGTTGCTGCCCTCTGTTCCCAATCCTGCTCTGTTCCAGGTGACTCTACCTCTGTCTTTGGGTTGGTTTTTCCTCTCCTGGAGGAGGAGAGCTCATGATGATGACCTGTAATGCCTGAGGAACAGGCATGACCTGCTCTGACTCCTTGGTCTGGAGCATGACCTGCTGGGAGTGCTTATTCTCTGCTGGTCGCACACATCCACATTGTGTCCTCTCCTGGTCATATGGATTCAGTCCTGCACCCCAAATCTCTTCCATCTGTCCCTGACACAGCTGTGTGCTGCTTCACATACACTTTGCAGAGGCTTTCCAAGAAACACGTGAAGGACTATTTCTACACCACCAGCAGGTCTCAGCAGCCAGCTGTTGTGTGGGTACGGGCTCTTGCCCATGCAGGAAGCTTTTGGCTCAGCCCCACAAATCTTTCTCCCTCTTGGGACCAAGAGTGGGACTTGTTGGGGTGTTATCTGGGATTGGCCATCACTCAGTCCTGGCAAGGGGAGATGCTTTCCAGTTGCAAGGAGAAGGCTGAGAAAGATCTGCCCACGCTGACGCAGGGAGGAGCCTGGTGGAGAGAGGATGAGAGGTTGTTCCTGGTATCCTGTGGGTGCAGCCGCCCTGGCATGGCTGAGAAAGTGCTCCCAGGCGAGGTGTTTGGTGTGCAGCAGAGAAATACCCAGAAGGCGCCTGCCCCAGGAGATACCAACCACACGCTCTGCAGTGGCCACTTGGATCTGTGGTCTGTGGTCCTTCTGCCTGCCTGCGGTAGCCAGCAGCAAGTTGAGGCAGAGCCAGGAGTCTGGCCCAGGGACCTTCTCTGGTTTCTCAGCACCTCCCCTTGGCTGGCTGCCCCCACGCCAGACAACGGTCACAAAAAGGTCATTCCCCAGCCCTGGTGTGACTCGGCAGCTCTGCGGTGGTGCGTCCCTTCCCCACCACAAAGGTTTCTAGGTCCTCCCCACTTCCCAGCTTTATCACCAGGAAGAAACACCAGGTCTGCGCTGACCCTGATGCTGCCTGGGTGAAGGCATTTGTGAACTTTTTGGGGGCACACTAAGATGGCCACTCCAGTCTCATCCCCCAGTGCTCCAGCTCTGGCCCCTGGGAGCCCAGGGCTAGCCCCAGCTTCTTCTGCTCCTCTTGCAAAGGAATGATTTTAGTGTCATGGACCAAAATCGTCATGGTCCTGTGGGCAGGGAAGTGGGACCTGTGGCCCCAGTGGGGAATGCCGGCCCCATCAGCCCACCTCACCCAGCCTGACTCTGCAAAGGCAAGCTCGTGCCTCAGTTTCCCCATCTGTAAGTGAGGGATAGCAATGCTTAAAAGCTTTCCGTGAAGTGCTCAAGGAGCCACTGTAGGAAAGCAAACAGACGTGAGCACTCTTTGATTATTCTCATGTTCGGGAAGACCTGGCTGACTTTTAGATCCCTTCCCTCCTTCCCCCCGCTGCCGGGCTATGTCCCAGCGTCCCCTTGCCTCCTGCCACAGCGGGCTGTGCCAGAGCTGCTTTGCGGGGATGCAAACCAGAACCTTGTCCCTCTACTCTCCCGCTGAGCCACCTGCCCAGCCTGCGGAGCGTCTGGGCTCCTTTGAGAACTACTCTGGGGCAGCCGCCTTCTACCTCGGGGGAAGGGGCATTTCAGGAGTGCTGCTAATTAGCAATTTTCGCCCTTATTCTGTAGACATGGTTTCACGCTGTCTTTAAGGAATACAGCCTTCTGCTCATAACGCCTGTCTCCATCACTGAGCTTGGACATTGATGGACTTCCTCCCTGATGCACAGGTTTCCCCTTCCCACCCATCTCCAGAAGAGTGGTCCTTTTGAGACCCCCCAAACCCTGCTCTCCACAGCCCAGACCCCTGGATGCGCAGGGGAAGCGTGAGGAGACAGCCGTGGTGGGGACCCAGCCATGAGCCTGCTGTGAGCCCCAGCTCAGGATGGAGCTGGGCCCTGGCTCCCTGTGGAGCACATCGTCCCCCATCTCCTCCTGTCAGTTCTTGGTTCACTCTACCAGGCTGCTGTCGGGGTGGGCTGTGGGGCAGCACCCCTGTCCCCCTGCCCCTCTGCCTGTAAATCCCACTGCCCTGACAGGGCTCTTCCCACCCCAGACCTAAGTGCTGGGATCCCTTCCTCCACCGCATCCTCCCTCTCCCTCCTCTGCCCCTGTCCTCTGCTCCCAGCCTCCCAGCTCCCTGCCTCTTTCTCCCTGCATCCCCTTGATGCCCTGCTGCCCTCTGTACCCCAGGGTGCCCTGCGCCCACCCCTCGGCACCCGCCTCCACTCCCCTACACTTTCCTCCCCATCCCCAGGGTCAGCCACCCTCTTCTGCCTGGGGCTGAGCCACCTTGTGCCCCATCACCAAGGATTTGGGACCCCCTCCATTCCTGGGACCCCCTCCATCCCTTGGACGCTTGGGAATTCCTCCATCCTTGAGACCCCCTCCACCCACGGGACCCTTAGGACCCCCTCTATACCTCAGCACCCGTGCAGCACGCAGGCACGTGCCCCGCCAGGGTGCAGGGACAAGATCGGTTCAGGTTGTGGCACCGGCTCTTGGTGCACAGACATCTCCGGGCTCCCTCCGCTGCCTGCTCTCGCTGGGAGGATGCTCCGCCAGCTCAGCCTGGCCAAGCAGGGTCCCCCAGGGCTTCAAAGGTCCCTTGCTGACCCTGGCCTCAGGGCTGGGGCAGCCCCCTCCTCTCTGCTAGGGACCCTCGTCCTGGGCGCTGAGAGCCTCCCCTGTGCCCTTGGGCTCCGTGAGGTTCCTGCACCTATTCCCTGCACTGACGCAGGGATGCAGCCCCAGGCTGTGGAGAGCCCCAGGAGCAGTGAGCGAGAGCTCTGGCCTCGGCTTCTGCCAGAAACAGAGACTTTGAGACAGTAAGGAACCGCAATAGGAAATACTGGTTAATATAGAGGGAGACCTGTGGGAGAGGTGGTGATGAGCGAGGGAGAAGAGGAGACAACCTGAACATTTGCAGACCACCGTGGCACCAATGGGCTTGGGGGTGTTTTACGGACACTATATCTCACACTAGTTTGCTTGCCCCTAATTATGGGTGATCATTTGTTGCTAGCAACGAGGAGGGCCTGAGAGATTACTTCCAGGGGTGACGAGTAGCTCGTTTTGTGGTGGAAAATGTCCCGGGAGATGAAGATCTGACATGTATAAGCTGCCAGGTGGCGATGCTCTTGGCCAAAGAGTGAGACAAAAGCTTCTGAGCTTTTGCTTCAGACAGCTCTGATGGAGACAGCCTGGAGAGCAAAGGTCCCCGTCCCCCCACGCAGAGCTTCAGCGGCAGGGACCCGCAGTTTCATTCTCTACCCACAAAAATATCAGCTAGCTTTAAATGCAAACCACAGGCTGATAAAGTGCCTTTGTCAGTTTTACTTGGTGCAGAAGATCTCTTGTGCTTTTTTAAACCAAATTCAGGTTTTCTTCCCAAAGCAGCTGAAGACCAGCAGATAACTGGTGTCTGTGTTTTGCAGCAGAACACTAACAGAGCGTTCCCAGAGCTGAGCACGGCTCAGGCTGCATCCCCAGAGGGAACCTGTGCTGGGGACGTGGTCCCGGCTGGCCAGCCCCTGAGCCACCCTCCTCTGAGCTCGCTGTGGACATGCCGTTGCACCCCTACCCTGTGATTTCCAGTGCGTCCAGCTCCACCAGCTCCTGGCTACTCGGCTACTGGGGAAGAGGGCTGGCTCCGCAGCAGCGCAGAGGCTGGGAGGGAGCAGCCCTGGGAGGTGCTGGAGTGGTGATGGGGCTGCTGCTGTGGTGCTGGGAGCGGGGAGGTGATGCAGAAGGGAAAGTTTTTAGGGCTAAGGAGAGGCATTTCCAGCTGGGAAGTCGGGATTCTTCCCTCCCAAAATGGTTTTAGTGGGGTCCTATCGGCCCTGTTTTTCCAGGCAGGAGGGGAACAACCTCTTCCAGAGCTGACACAGAGATAAAAAAAATCTTTATTCTATGGCACCAGCAAGAGAAGACATTTTGAGAACAAGGCTGAACAACGTGGTCCCACAATAAGCATCCTGTAAGCAACCAGCGTACCGCTTCCTCCGCTAAGGAGACAGATCTTACTCACAGCATCTGCCATACCATGGCAAAATTCAGCCAGCTGACCTGGAAGTCAGCCTGGGTTTACATCACAACACTCATACCCAATTCCAACAGACCACTTCCCGCAAATAGCTCTGGGGATAAAATCCCCCTCCCATTCCAGAAGCAGAGGCACAAGGAGGGGACAGTTTAGCCACATGTTACACAGCTGGCTACGCCAAGACGGGTCTGCAAGGCCAGGAGGTCCCCAGCATCACAGCTGCCCCTAAGGGTGGCTAAATTATCATGGATAAATGACACCTTTGCAAGACAAAGGGAACTTCAGGGGTCCCAAGGTGGCTCAGCAGGTCTTAGTGCTCAGCAGCAGGATTTCTAGGTCTGTGCCAAGCCTCTGCTGGATGGTCTTGCAGGACTTCTCCAGGGCAGAGACCTCTCAGCTCCCAGCGCTCACTGCAGCTCCAGGGTGTTCACGTATTCCTTCACCCACCTGGCATCAGGGTTAGCACAGACCTCCCGGTTCTTCCTGGTGATGAACCTGTCAAGCCAGGTAGGGAGGTGTTACGGCCCCCGAGGGGGAAAGGGACATGAGGGCCCTGGGTCACCCCCTGGGCACAAGCTGACCTGCCCTGTGATTTGGGCTGGCTCCCAAGGGGATCATCTACCCTCCAGGCTCCCACCCCACAAACCCCCAAGCATCAGGGGGCTGCCAAGCCTGCTAAAACCCAGAGGGCAGGGAGAGATCAAGGTTCCCTGGGAGAACCCCACCATGCCCAGACGTTCGTGGCCACGTTCAGTGCAGAGGTGAGCCTGGATGCAGAGTGTGGGTGGCTGGCACATCAGGTGCAAGTCTTGCAGGTGACACATTATGTGCATTGGGCTCATCACCACTGGGAGGTCCTGCTGGCTACACGGGGACCTCCTTCCCACACCTTATTCCCAGCACCAGCATAGTTCAAGGAGACCAAGACGACCACTGATTTCTCAGCTGAGGAGGATGAGTGCTCATGTGCTGCACATGGGACCCGTGGTGGCTGCCCCCTTCCCTTACTCCAGGTATAGATCCTCACACCACCATGCTCTTGGCCCCGTTGGACATGAAGCAAAGAGCCCAAAGGCTGGCAGAGCCTTTCCTCAGAGCCCAGAGCAGCAGCTGGTACTTACACAACTGCTGGCTGTGAGCACTTGCTGCTGGTGTAGAAATAATCCTTCACGTGACTCTGGGGCAGCTTTCGTAAGGTGTAGCTGAAGCAGCACACAGTTGTGTCAGCCCCAACTGGAAGAGATCAGGAAAGCCAGCATGAGTCTATCACGCAAAAAACGACACGTTCCCCAGCCGAGAGCGTGGGCAACCATCCCCTTAATCAGCTGTGGAGCCCTCTTCTCCTCCTGTTTCACCAGAAAGTCAGCAAAACATTGCTGTGAACACCAAGGATTAATTAAAGTCATAGCTAGGATCGCTTGTTAAGTGTTTTGCACTCGCTTCCAATGATAAAAATCCCTTCAGTCACCCTGGGACCACTCCTAAAGCTCAACAACAAAGTCAGGGGAGATGAAACCTGAAAACTTTGATACTTATCAGTAAAATTCATCCCTAAGATAAAAGGATGCCAGAAAGGAAGACCAGTCCCAAGTAAGCAGGAGAAGCTATTCACACCGGTTTCCAAACTTTGCAGCTAAATTTTTCCAGTTCTGCTTCAAAATTACAGCTAGTCAGAGTAAAAGTCCACCCCAAGAGAGCAGAGAGAGATGCTGTACTCACATGGAGCAGGAGAGGCCTGCGAAAAGAGGGCAGCGACGAGGATGATGGAGAGGCCCACTGCGGAGACGTTCATTGTGGACTGAGATGAGTTGCGAGGGCAGAGGCAGGACCAGGGCAGGTTCCTCCTGTGTCTGATGTGAGGTGCTGGCTCTGTCCTTGCTTTTTATAGGGATGGTGGCCAGCCCCGTCAGTCAGATTTCAAGGCAAACTCTTGGAGTTTCCAAAGCGTAACAGAGCTGATGTCACGGCACCTTTGCCTCAGAAATGTTGAAAAAAAGGAAGCAGCAGGTCTAGGAAATACCAGAATAGCCTTTGTGTGAGGTGAGGTAAGTCTGAGCAAATAGGCACCCGCATGAGGACTATACTGACCAAGACAGGATATGAAACCACCCTGGAGCAGCAGGTTCACACTTAGATTCACCAACACGAGAGCGGTACTCAGCAAACTCATCTCAGCATCCTCCCCAAAGGACCAGGAGGACCTCAACCCAGTCTCCTTTTCAAAGACCCAGACCTTGTGCATAAAGGTGCTCAAACCCTCAAAATGGCTTGGGGACAGTGCAGGTCCAGCCGGGGGGTCCTTGCTCCCGTGGTGGGTCTGGGACACGCACAAGGTGGATGCAGGGGGGCGGCATGGGCAGCGTGGGCAGCAGGCACGCTCTGAGCTCTGCTGCCTGTGCGGGCAGCAAGGATGGCTGGCATCCTGTAGATCTTGGCTGGCAGTCTTGGCACCATAAACCACTAAATTCTTAATGTTTTGCTTCCAGTGTGGAGCTCAGGACCCCCAAACCCCTCCTAACACACCCCGGCATCAGCCAGGAAGGGGAGCGCTTGCCTGGGAAGCCCAACTCAATGATCTGACTCTACAAATACTGTCGTGTCCCAGAGACACAGGGCAAACACAAGTGCCAGCGTGGGTTTGGTATGAGGTGGGACGCAGAAGGCAGAGCAGGAGGTTCGCCCGCCCGGGGAGTGGAGAGGGACCAGCTCTGGTACTGGTGCGTAGCCCCATCCCCTTGTGCACACTCACAGGCACAGGGTTGCCCAGAGCCCCCTGGCACTGCCCTTGCCATGAGGCAACGGGCTCCCCGGGATGCCCCAGGCACCATTTCCCCTTTTCCCACCTCCCTCTTCTCTGCAATAGGCACCAAATTTGCCAGCTCACAGCCTGTGGTTTCTCCGGGTATTTTCACACCCGGCTCCCAGTGACAACTGCCGCTCACGAGGCACCGCGAGCTCATCTCCCCGGGATTTCCTCACTGCCCCACGGCCCCAGTGATGCAGCGGGGACCACAGGGCAGTGCTGCTCTGCTTCCACTCGCCTTCTCCCCCGTGACACTCCATGGGTCTGTGTGGGGCCCTCGGAGACCTCCTCGTGTCTGGGTGTGTTGGGGTTGCCTCCCCACAGTGTCCCCTTCACTGCAATGTCCCACAGGCGGGGACCAGCACTGCAGGAAGGTCCCCATGGGCTGTGCCAGGGACCCTGCTGGGGTGGGTGAGAGCGCATGGCGTTCCCAACTCATCCTGCCAGCAGCCATCCTCATGGGGATGGGGATGGTAGTGTCCTGGAGACCCTGAGGACTCCTGCCTTCAAAAGCGTGTGAAGGACCTGGAGCTGAACCAAGTGACTGATGCCATGGGGTTGTCACAAATACACGGTGGTGACGTTTTGGAGCAGCACGGCAACATGCTAGCAGGTACTTGGGCTTTGCAAGGGACAAAATCTCAGCTGGAGTTTGCCAAGGGACATCCCACTCTGGAGATGGGAAGAGGGATTATTTATTACTTCTCCCGTATTGCATGTACTCCAGTATTCCAATTATCCCATTGTTCTGGCTAATTTATGTATGTGCTGCTCAGGCCCAGGTCCTCGTAGGGGTGCACAACAGGGCCATGTGATGTGTCTCCTCACTGCACCAGCAGCTGCATTTTGCACTGAGGCTTCACCTGTCCCTGCTGCCCGAAGGCAGATCCTGGGGCTGGGACTTCTCTTTCAAAGGAGTCGTGCCTGTAGAAAGTAATTTTTTACATCCCCACCGCCTGCCTCACCACATGGGTCCTGGGCTCCAACATGCAGCTCCTGGGCTGCGTTGCTTCCTTGTGGCATTTCGTGGGGTGGCAGTCACTCACCTCCCCTTCCTCTGCCATCGCCCCTGGAGACTTTCCTGCCATGGGACATGCAAGTGAACCTATTTCGGCGTGCCCAGGTCTGCTGGCAGAGGAAGGAACTGTTACTGTCTACGACAAAATATCTGACAGGTCCAGATAGAGATCTAAGAAACCACAGAGCGATACTGACGCTCCCCCAACCGCAAGGCTGCCGGAGCTCACGGTCTGTTAGAGCTTGTAGAGGCAACCGAAACCATGACATTTGCATATCTTTCAGAAAGCGCAGGGTGGCTGCGCCTCAGCCCAGCACAGCTCCCTCTTCCCCTGCCCGACATGCCCAAGGGATGGAATAATCCCGTATGACCGTTGCGCAGCTCAGCCTTGCCCCTCACTCGGGGCGGTTGGCCCTGTGCAGGTTTTTGGAGGTGTATTCTGCAGCCCTGACTGTCACGGGAGAGGAGCCAGAGTGTTGTAGAATCAGAGAGTCACAGAATGGTTTGGGTTGGAATGGACCTTGAAGATCATCTAGTTCCAACCCCCCTGCCATGGGCAGGGACACCTCCTGCTAGAAAGGTGCTGGAAAGATGCCAGGCCATTCATGGTGGCTCCATCCTTGCTCCAGGTCAGCTCTTGCAAAAGGTGACACTCCTCCCTGCCCGTCCTACCCTGCCCTCCTCCGAAGCTACCCACTGCCTCCCTCTGCCCTCTCCTGCTCACTGCAGAGCAGCTCTTCAGGGAAAGGTGGTGGCAAAGGCAATGCCTGCGCCTGGCATCCACCAGACGTTGCAGAGAAACCTGGGCAGAGATTGGAGCACCGTGAGGACAGGGGAGCTGGATGCCAGATGTCCCACTGTCACCCCAACCGGTGTCACGGAAGGGCTGCAGGGGAAACCATGGGGACCAATGCCGGGTTTTGGCCTCAGATGGAGAGGGGAGCTGTGCTGGCCATTTTAGGAAGCTGCATGGGACAAGGCAAGCCACGAGGAGGTTTCCCCACTCTGTGCGCACTGACCCCTGCAAGTCAGAGAGATTTCCCCTCCGTCCATTTACTTCCCCTCCCAACCACACATGAGCATCCAAGGAGCACCGGGCCCTCTGCCGTCTTCTGCGGGAAATGTTCCTGGAGTCCTTTCATTCATCTCCATCTCACTCAGGCAGGTCCATCTGCTGAGAAGCCCTGCAGTGCACCACGCAGGGCTCCTGGGCACCCCCATGGGTGTCATCCCCTGTGTCAGTGCTCGTTCCCCTGGGGCCTGAACCCCGCTGTGCTGGGTGCTGCAGGGACAACTGTCACCTCCAGCCCAGGGCTCTCCCCTGTTGTCCTGCTCATGCTGGTAGCAACCACCTGGGGAGTGGAGGGGCACATTTCAAGCCCATCTCCATCTTCCGATTCGGCAGAAAGCCTCTTTTCTAGGAGGGCAGTGCAGGTGGTGGGGGAGAAGTCTGCTTGTATTTTTGCCCCAGCCTGACTTAGCCTCTTTTTTTTTTTCTTTTTTNGGATAGAATTCCTATGTGATATTTTATGTTTGTTCTTCCAAATTGCTAAGACTGTGTGAAACATCAGTTTAATAAGTTTCAGCATGTACCTTTGTTCGCTCTGCTTCCTTTTTCACCTCCTTTCTTTCACTCAAAAGTCTGTCTTTTTTTTTAATTTTTTTTTTTTTTTTTTCAAAGTGAATCATAGAATCACAGATGGGCAGGGGTTGGAAGGGACCTCTGGAGATCATCTAGTCCACCCCCCCTGCCAAAACAGGGTCACCTACAGCAGGTTGGACAGGAACGCATCCAGGCGGGTTTGGAATGTCTCCAGGGTTGGAGACTCCACCACCTCTCTGGGCAGCCTGTGCCAGTGCTCTGCCACCCTCAAAGGAAAGAAGTTTTTCCTCGTGTTGAGATGGAATTTCCAGTGTTCCAGTTTGTGCCTGTTGCCCCTCGTCCTGTTGCTGGGCACCGCTGAAAAGAGTCAAAATGTATTCTTAAGTCTTATTTTCTTAAATTAGACGTATGGGGCCAAGGAAACAGGCTATGTGTGGTACGCAGGACAAGGCTGGGGGATCACAAGCGTCACTGCTGCAGGATGCCCGGGCAATGCCAGCTCACTGGTGCCGCCCGTGATTCCCAGCCAGGCCCTCCAGCAGCACAGCTCCCCGAGCACACTGGCTGACAAGGGCCCGCTTCCTTCTGCGGGGTAAACGAGGGCGAAAGTCTCCGCTCCCTCAGAAGAACTCTCTGGAAACCGGGATCTCCTGCTTTTTGCAGCTCCAGCTGAAGTCTCAAAAGATGGCCCCAATCGGCTGTTTTCACCTAGAAAAACGAGATGCAAATTTTACTGTAAAACCAGTAGGAATGGAGACTCCGGACACACTCCCTCTACCAGCACAAGGGCTCAGACCCCTGTTTCCCCCAAATGGGGAAGGCTCTGCCGACAACCATCAGCCTGCACCTACACTGTTCTGCTTCTCTGGAGGTGACAATGGGGAAACCCTGGGGGTGCACCGGCAGTCAGGGTTGTTGTGTCCATGAAGCTGGGTCACCTGTGCCCAGTGTGATGCGTGGCACGCGAGCCTTGCAATGTATAACAGCACAAATGGGGTCCGTGCTCCATCACCAGCAGGACTGAACCTCCCTGATGGGAGACTGCTAAATCTTTTCTTGCACCATTGGCCATGGTTGCTTTCCCCAAACCTGCCCTAGGGGGTGATCGGAGTCCCGGCATAGCCACCTCCTGCTTCCCAGACCTGGCAGAGATGGAGTCCTCTAGCACAGAGGGTCTTCCCAATGCCACAGCTCTCAAAGAGGAGCAGGCATCCCTGCAAAGTCCTCCAGAAAGGCTGGGACATCCATCCTTTCCTTGTGCTGTGGGGCCCAGGTGTCCCTGTCTCTTCAGGGCTTGGTTGGTGGCGACCAACAGGTCCACCACCATCACCACCTCATCCCTGGTGGTCTAGTGGTCAGGATTCGGCACTCTCACTGCCGCGGCCTGGGTTCAATTCCCAGCCAGGGAAGGGGGTTCCTGCAGCCACCGCAGGTCCCAGCCTTTTCCTGGGTGGCTGCATTGCTCTTCAGCAGCTCCTGGGGTTCAGCACGGGGTTTGGGAGCTCCCACACCTAGTACACGGGGCTGGGCCAGGGTTGGATGAATTTTGGGGGGTGGCAGCAACCTCCTGTCCCCCTGCTGCCACCAGGCTGCACCCTCCCAGCAGAAAAGTACCCCAGGTGGAGGATGGCCACGAGCCAGTGATGGGCTGTAGGGAGCAGGGTGACATGGCTGTAGGGAGCAGGGTGACACGGCTGCAGGGAGCAGGGTGACATAGCTGTGTGGAGTGGACATGCTATTGCAGGATTTCTTCTTGCGGTAAGGAGAGGTGCAGGGCTGCTCCCCTGAACATCATCGTGGCCCCCTCCTAAAGGTAAGGGGTCCCTGGGAGATCAGGGCCAGGGCCGGGATGGGAATGCAGGGTCCCTTAATGAGGGGTGACAGGTCTGTGTCCGCCTGTCCCTCCTGGGGACAGGAGGGCAGGGGCTGCCAGTAAAAGCTCCCGCTGTGAGCAGGATTTGAACCTGCGCGGGGAAACCCCATTGGATTTCAAGTCCAACGCCTTCACCGCTCGGCCATCACAGCAGCTTGCACAGAGGGGTCTCCACAGGAGCTCATGGCTGTCACCCTGCCCCAGGGGCCACAACAGGACCCGGTCCCACCCTGGACATGGGTTCTGCCACCCTGGCCCCTGCTGCACACCTAGCATGGGCACTACCGTTACTGCTGCCACCTGCCACAGAGCTAAGGCTGACGTGGAAATCAGCATCCCAGCAGTGCTGGGAAAGGGAATTGGGCGTCAGTCACAACATCGGTGGTGGTGACATCTCATGGACATGGTGGAAGGTCTATGTCCCATCTTGTCTCCTTGTATCCAACAGGAAACTTGTCCCTGGACCACCATCCCCCAAACTCCTTTCCTTGTTTGGGAACATCTCAGTCTTGTCCATCCCCCTCTCCCCGCACTGTACATACATTTACCCCTGTGAAAACAGGTCCAGACCTTGCAACCTGGCCCAGTCTGACACACAGCCCGGGCAGCGTTTTGCCCTATAGCTGGCAGGATGATGTTGCAGACTTGTGTGGTTTTCTCCAGGTTGCTGCTTGCCTTTGGCTTTTGGAAGAGATTTGGAGAAAGGAAGAGGATGGGACTGTCGAGAATAAATTTTTGCTGAGTGAGGTCTGGTAGTGACCTTGTCCTCTCCTTCGGAGCACAAATATCATATTTGGAGGACAGTCCTAGAAGCACTTGCCTATCCCTGGTTTGGGTGGGATCTGACTCTGGGAACCCATCCTGAGATATCCAAAGCCCTCTCTGGGTTCCCAGAATTATGCCCAAGAGATGTGCCCAGTGTTTCACTATGTCCCTGCCACCCCATGCTTCTCCCATGGAGCAGTTTGGATGGAAGCCTTACCATGTAGGAACTGCTCCTCCATGCTCAGCTCCCAGCCCAAAGGAGGTTCTGTCTTCACTGCCACCCTCCCTGCCCTCTGCCTCACTGGGTGGTTTGATTTCCCTCCTATAGTCCTGACAGCGAGCCAGGCGTGGCACAGTCCCACAGGCATGGATGGATGCCCAGGCATGGGTGGCCAACCTGCATGGATGCATCAATGTATTGGAAGCCAGGTGCTCAAACCAGCTCCGTCACTGGACACATGAGATAGTGAGTAGAGCAAGGTCAGCAAATATGATAGAGCTAAAGAGAGGGGTGAGCGGGGGGAACACTGTCTTTGGGTGATCATGGAGAAACTCAGGAGAAAGGTTAAGCTTATACTCATCCCTTTCAGTTATTCAGGTTTCCTTCGCCCTCTTCTAGTGCCATGTTCACGTTCAGAGCTGGGAGGTACATTACCTGGATCTCCTGAAGTGCCCGTGGGGTTCAGGTTAGGGTACGGCACAAGAGTGGAGAGCCTTCAGAGCTGGAAAGCCACTAGTGTCCTGACGGGCACAGTTAGTGAAGATGACGTCTGTGGTCTGGAATGAGCTATTTCTCCTTAGTCCTTTTGAGGATGAAGTACTGTGCGTTTGGTATCCAAAGAGGTCTGTTGAGGTGAGGTTTCATTTCAGAGTAAGGGTTCAAACATCCTTCAGATGGCAAATGGAGAAACCTGGAGGAACCAGACCAGAACACATAGACCTGCACATTACTGGAGCCCAAAAGCAGGGGTCTGGAAGGGTTCACAGTGCACATGGAAAGGATGGGGGTGGTCCAGACCCCAATGGAGGGACCTGGAGAGGACCAGAGGAGAAGCAGAGGGGTCTGGAGAGGAGTGGTATCCTAATGGAGGAGCTTGAAGGGGACCAGAACTTGAAAGAGAGGTCTGAAGGGGTTAAGGAGGGCAAAAGGTGTGGCCTGGAGAGCTCCAGAGCCCGGACAGAAGGATCTGAAGGAGACTGTATCCCCCAACAGGTTCTTGCAGCCTGGCTGAACTCAGACTTTCATTGCACTGGCCAGAATTCCCACAACATTTCTCAGAAAGGGGTTTTTTTTTGTTTTGTTTGTTGACTTTTTTTCTTATCTAATCTTGTGTCATCGGCAGTGAACACCTATTTTCATCTATGGTTCTTGTGATATTTACAGACAAAACAATCTCGCCTGGTAGAAAGAACAGGATGTGTCTATAGAAAAGTCTGAGTTCAACGGAGAACTGACAGCTCTTCTCTTGTAATAAATGGCACTTTTCAGTATTATGCAATATAGAAAACCACAAGGTCTGTCATGAGACAGGCCTTTTTCTTCTTCAGAGAAACGCTCAGACTCTGCTTCTACTTGCAAGTTTTCACCCTTTGATCTTCCAAGGTTCAGAAAATAGCGACTGCCTTGCTCGAGAGCTGGCTTTGCTGGACGCAGCACACAGTGGTCACCATTCACTGCGGTGTCCCATTACCTGACGCAATGTTAACACACGTTGTTCTGACCATAAACCAGTGCTTAAGCATCTCACTGGTTGTAACACGATGGCATGTGGTGCTCAAGAGGAGACTACTGCTTGTGCATTGTGAATACTAACGAACCACTGCAACCTCTGTCCATGCAGACATTCCTTCACATGCTTAAGCGTTGAATCAAACCCCAACATTTGGGCTAATTTTTTACATCTACTTACGTATTCAGCCTCTCTAGAAATTAAGCTGTAGTCCAGGGAAAAGAGCCCACTGCAGCAAAGGACCCCCTTATCTCCCAGCTGGTATGGCAAGATGAAAACTACAATGAGTACCTAAAGTTTCTTCCACTCTCTTTTTGTTTAAATAAATCTCTGGAGCTTTTGAAGCCATGTATTCTCCCAGTGGCTTTCTAGGGGCCTGACAACTGCTTCTGTGTACGGCTGTGTCCCAAATTCCCAGATAAGATGGGAACTAGTTCCAGAGCAAGAAGGTAATGCAAACTGGAAAAATGGAGAAACCGTCCTCCTGCTTGACATAAGTGGCAGCTGAGGTCTCCTTCCAGACCTGCCAACCCCATCTCCAGGGAAGCCATCTCCCACTTTGAGCATGGGGTCACAGGCTGAAAGAAAAGTAGGAGGGACGGAAGGGGGGGTTTACTAAAAGATGGGTCAGGAAGAAGTTTGGTTCCTGAGGAGGAGCTAAAGATTTTATTCATGGAGAAGAGAGGGAGTTTGGTCCATGGGAAGGGGAGGAAGGGACCAGCCCCTGGGGAAGGAGAGTTGCTCCCAAGGAAGAGGTGTGCTAGCTGCTGCCCAGGACAAGTGTCATGTCTGGGCCTTGCACGCTGAAGTCTTTCCATGAATAGATGTGCAGTAGCTTGTCGTGGTGGGTCCTACCACTGTGCCAGAAAGTCAGAGGGGGCCTTCCACAGCTTTCCTGCCCTGGGAACTGTGCCTGCTGCTCAGGGCAGAGTTAGGTCTGAATGCCCTGCCCTGCTGAGTCATGTTGTGTTGGCATAGCCTCCATGACCGCAGGGACCGCTGCGGGCCACAGGGGCAGCAAGAGTGCTCAGGCTGTCCCACAGTACAGCCCGAGAAAGCCACGGATGGTCACCCCATGGGTATCTTTTCTGGAAAGAGGCACAAAGCAGTCTGTACTCACTGATGGCGCTGCCCAGTCTGGTGGGCTCACCTATTTCTGCACTGCGGGAAGAGTCACCGTGTGCTTGCCCGGAGAACCCCATCGTGGCTACGAAGTAGTCTCTGTAGCTGATGGAGGACTGGACTAAGAAGGCTTCATAGCCTTGGGTGTTGATGAGTGGTGTGCCTTTAAAGGAGGATTTCAAAGAGAGGTAATAATCTCACTTGTGGGCATCATCCAGCTGGAGAAACCCCTGAACACATCTGTGATGTTAGAAAGACCTGTGGTGCCACCTCCTGAGCATCCCTTGCTGTTGCTGTCACTCCCACACCAACACTGTGAAAGCTGTCACTGAGAGAAGTCAGGAGTGAGCTGATCGTGGCATGGGCATGGGGCCCTCCAGCACATGTGCAGCTACTGCTCGATGGGTACCAGCTCCTGCTGGGGGACTGAGGGTTTTTTCTCAGCAAAGCTCACCAGTCACCATCCCAGGCTGGAGAGTGAGACCCTCCTGGTGTGCCAATTCCCCTCCTCCAGAGCTGCTGGTTGATGGAGGTAGATTGGTCAAACCATGGGCAGAAGGAAAGCGGTCTGGCTGGAAGAGCTACGGCTGTATAGTAAGATGAAGTAAAGAGGAAATAATCTCTTAGCCCACAGCTTCTCAGTTTTTCCTGTGCTTTCAACCCACCCTGCTGCTCTGCGCTTGGCCCCTTACATATGCCCCAGAGAGCATCCAGTAGCGAGCCTGTGTCCAGACCCTGGACGTACCTTTGGGTCCATAAGAGCTATTCCAGGAAGATGGACCATGAGCTGTGCAGAGTATTCTCATCGCCAGCTTTCCCCTGCGCACCATCTGCTGAAACTCCTCTGCTGCCCACAGGTTGTATTTGGCCTCGTGCGTAGAACCAGATGGCCTTCTCCATAAAGAGTTAAAGTTACTTTTTAGTGCTGCAGCCTTTATATTTTTAAAGGCGGACAAACTGGTTTTATTTAAATGTCACTCCTGAACTGCTGGGAACTTTTCCCCCTCTACTCGCCCTACAATTTCTGTGCTGCTAACCTACCACTTCTTACTTTTTTCTGTTTTATCCTGCTTGCTCCATCCCTGTACAAGCTCTGCCCTTCATCTGTTGGAGCAGAAGATGCACTGGACACAGTTTTGTAAACCTGTAGTGATCCTTCCATGCCGCTGTGCCCTGGACAAGGACAGACTTGGCTTGTATGGGTTTTTGGCTTTCAGCAGTATGTAAATAAATCCATAGTTTGAAATACAGGACAAATACGCCATTGGCAGGTGAAGAAGGAGCTTCATATGTTTGAAGTTGTACCTAAATTAAGTCCTTAACTGCTGTTAACCTTGAGACATCGTGGTTCACGCCTGGGTTTTACTGGCATAAATGTGTCTGTGTCATGAAAATGGGCGCTGAAAGAGCTTGCAGGAAAATCAGAGGTGTGTTGAACAGGGACAGGGATGATCTTGCTTTTTGCCGTTAGGATGGGAAACGAGGATTGTAATAATGAGCTCTTTCTTTTTTGTGTTGCTTAAGTTTAATAATCTTGTTGCTACAGCTAATGCTTAATCACATATTTAGCAAACACCATCTGTGGTCACGTAGCTGCAGGTTGCCAGATTTACACTAGGATTTACAGGTGAAGATCTGTGGCCTGAATAATGATACCAAGAATTAATATTAATAATACCAAGAGCCTGAAAGAGAAGAAATATGCAGCTTCGAAACACTCAAGACAGAGAGGAGATCTGATGGACGAATCTCCTGCTAATTAATGGATAATTAATGCCCCGACTGCCCAGATGTCGTGTATGCTTTGCCGAACGAACATCAGCCTTCGTGGGCAGGATACTTTGGTTTCTCCTGAAGCTCAAAAGATTGCATCAAAACGCCATAAACCCTAGATGGAGGTGACATAGGTCAGCTTGCCTGTGGACACGTGGGTACAGCCCTGGGTACTGCGCTTACACCCAGGCTCGAGTAACTGCGAGGACACGTGTAATGTTAATGCAGCGTTTGCGTGGCGGGTGACTCCAGTCGTGGGAGCAGGCGCTGGGCTACTGGCAAATGACGGCGCGCGCCCTGGGAGGCAGATGGTGTCCCTCCATCAAGGGCAACGGGGGTTCCCAGACTCTCACTGAGGCACTAATGCAATTGCAATGATACGTGCCAAAAATACAAAAGAAATAGCAAAACCACCCTTCAGGTACCTGAACTTCTGCTTACGCGCGTTTAGTAGGCAGAAAGCTGGATGGACAAGTTAGAGTGCTGCCAGGGTGACCAGAGTCCCGCTGACACTAGGGGCCAGCTGCTGCGTTTGGTTTTGAATTTCTCTTTAGGGGGAAATACTGACAGCTTCTGAAAACCTGACCTTCACAAATCTTTTTCTTTTCTTTTTTTTTTTTTTTTTCAGATTTAAAATAATACATGTTTGTTAGCAGTTTCCTTTTTCATATTTTCTTTTTATTTGTTTTGGCTTAATAAGAACTGTGAAAATATTTAAGCAACAGGAAGGACTGGCTACCTAATCTTATGAGGTTTACATGGCTGACTGTCTGTAAGAATTCAGCATTGTATTTTGTGATCAGCCTGACTGATGTTCAAAGATATAAATTACTTCTGCTACCTTCCTGTTTGTTGACTGAAGTACAGACCTTTTTCCTACTGTATAGCTTTCGTAATCCACGTTGAAGTGCTCAGCTGCCCCAATACCTTGTTCCTTTCTAGACATTCCAGGATGGAATCTCCCATTTTGCACCTCTGGCCTGTTGTTATTTGCACGGATAAAACGTCGTGATAGTCCATATTACTATGGATATGATTTTACTGGATACAGCTCGAGCTTGCTCTGTGCAACTGCCTTGTTCTTTGTCCAGTCTGTCATCCACAATGATCAGCAGCTATTTTATCTGCATTTCCAAATCACTGATGATCTGACTACTGTTTAATTATACAAACCATCTCGCTAAGCAATTTTAAATGGGACACAACTTTGGTTTTCCTGGATACAAACGTTGGCAGGTCCACCACTCAGACACACTGTATTTGGACCTCAGTGTACTCCACAAATGCACGTTGGCAAAAAGACCCATTTCTGACATCCCAAACCATCAGAGGTGTCAACCAACAGGGAAAAGGAAGCCAAATTCCACCGTCATCTTTTACCACCATAAAATTAAGCTGGTCTCTTTCACTTGCAGAAAAGACATGCGTGCCTTTATTATTTTTTCCCTTTTTACCAGTTAGTCAAAAAGGAAGTCAACATTTACTCAGAAGGAATGGAGAATTGTACACCTTTCTGCTTAATCCAGGAAAGCAAACCAGCAGATATTTCCTCTTGGCTCAATCTGGTCCCAGTTTCTCCCTTTTTGGCCACACCCAGGTCAGACCTGGCTAATTTCTACTCTGGTGCAGGTGCTATAAAGGACTGGCTTGCTTCCCAGTTCCTACCAGCTCTGCAGAGATGGCAGGTAAGATCAGTGCTTTTTAATTTTATATCTGTATTTGACTGATTTGATATTTCTGGCATGGGTATTGGTGCATTCCACGAGTGAGCCCAAGGAGACGAGGAGACAGAGTAGAGCATTAGGAGTTGGTGGTCCTTCATGCTTACTTCTCTCCCCATATGTGAAGTACATTTATTTTGAGAAGCAGGAAAAGAAAGCTTTCCTGCCTCATGTAGTGATACCCTGCAATGTAAGATTGCAAGGAATAAGCAGCCTTCCACCCCTGTGAGTATGTTTGAAGGATTTTCACAGATCGAAAATGTAAGATAACCTGCCCCACTGTGAGGAGTTCATTAGTTCTTCCAAATTTTGTCTGTCTTTCCTGTTCCAAGCAGCTAAAACTCTGACTAAATTACTTAAAATATATCTAATTGTAACCTCTTGTCTAAAGATCCCCTTTCAGGGAAGGCACTGTGCCATTGTATATAACGTTGATGAGAGCAGATGATACACAGTTCTAGTGCTATTGTGAAAAAGGAACAGAGACAAATTTCAGGGAGCATCAAGAAGTCTAATAGAGATGGATGGAGGCTGGAGGACCGGTGCTAGACGTAGCAGCTTGTTTTGCGCAGTAACAAGACAGAGAGGGTGGAGAGGGATGTGTGAGGTCTAACCTCCTTTACACCAGCCACCTGAGAAGGACCTTCCCAAAAGCAGGACACCAGGAATCTGCCCTCTTCCAATGCACCTTCCCAATAGTCTCCACCACTGAAGCCTGGACTGTGCTTGGCTGCCTCCTCCTTGACAGTTCCTCAGCCCAGTTTACTGAGTGTCCCACACCACCGGGATGTCCCTGTGTCCTGCCAACACCTACAGCCCTCACCAGTCCCACTTACGGCCCTGATCAGAGGGGTGCTGTGTTTTATTCCTGGATCCTGAGATAAATATTCAAACCAAACCTGTCAATCTCCTCTGATGCTTCAGTGAAGCCCTGCCCGTTCAGAAGATTCATGTTCCGTTTCTCTCTAGGTGTAAAACCAAGAATTATGCTCTTAGGATCCATCATCACTCTCTGCTTTGTCGGGGCAATGGACTCCTCATTAAATTGTAAGTTTCTGTTTCTCCTTCGGCTGCTACTGTGCTTGAAAGGGTGTGAGTCAAAACTCAATCTGAGTTCCTAGTTAGATATAGCTCCAATACAAATTTGAAATATCCTGTAGATTGACCCACTAACAATGAAGTCAGCACAGAAGCAACTTGTCTAAGGAAATTGCCTATCTAACCAACAGGTCTTCCAAGCACACGATCATCGTTTTATGACAAGGAAACTGGGTCAGGCATCATATATTTGACTCTTCTATGCATTTCCCTTCTCACAGGGAAGAATAGCTTCAAAAAGAAGGGTGAAAAAAAACTCCTTGAAGGTCTCCCAAAGCCACCAGAGCCAGTTCTGTGAAATGGATAATAAGCTACCACTTTACACTCCCTGTCCTGTGACTTTCAGGACCTCAGCAATGGGGTGAAGCAGATCAGCAAAAGAAGCACAGCTAAAGGTGTCCAGGCAGCACTAAACACACAGTGGAACGGCGTGTAAAGCGAATCAGTGCACCTCAGCATCCAGCGATGGGGTGGGATGTGTAGCTCCTGGTGTAGCCTCAATTTCTGCTTTTTCTTCTTTTTTTTTTAGTAGAGGACTCAGAGGTGCTGTCAGACTCATCTCTTCTGAGCAGCATTAGTGAAGCCAGGAAGCTGGTAGACACAGCGTATTTACTTGCCCGAAAAAGGTGAGTCCTTTTTGCCTGAGGGCCCCGGCCTTATAAGGGAATAAGAGAGAATATATGTGTGTTTCTTCTGTTTTCCAATGCATATTTATTATGGAGGCGCCTGTCTTCACGGACTCTCCCTGTCATGGTTGGAGAGATCCTTTTGCCCAGTTTGGCTGGATTCTAGTGTCCTGTTCTCAGTCCCTTGGCCACCATTCATCACCCGTAGCTATTGCCTCCTCACCCACACTGCCGTATGGGCGCCTCTCAGTAGCCCGTGGTGGTATGGGCACACTGGGCACGTGTTGAGTCCTCTCCTGGCTGCTCAAGTTCTGCCTCTCTCCAGAAGGACCACAGCCGTGAGACAGCTGTGCAGATGAGCAACCTGTCACAAGTAAGTCTCAGTGGAAGTCAAACCCCAGGTGTCCCTCCGTGTATTGTCCCAAAAGGCTGGTTCCAGGCAGCAGGATGCTTTGGGGAGAAGTCTCTCTCCAGCCACCCTATGGAAGGTTTTTCATTGTGTAAGAAAGAGCCACAGGACTGGGAAGAGACACAACAGGACCGAGGTTGTCTCTCTGTTCACAAAATATATCTTGTGACATACTAAGTTTTTATCCAGTCACAGAATAACTCAGTTTTCCACTGATTGATCTTTTCACATGATGTAAAACATTTATTGTGACAAGGAAGAAATACAAACGTGAAGTAGGGGATCACAACAATTTTTTTGCCAAAATCTGTCTGAGACGATGTGCAGAGCTGATGAGTGGCCAGCTTGTCCCAGGCGAGGAGATCCTGCCGGGGACCCAGCAGTGCTGTCTAAGTGCACCCAGCCCAGCATGACAGAGGAGGTCTCATTTCAGAGAAGGCACTTCATGGGACTCTTTTTATGTTCAGCTTAAAGAGAAAACTAGAGGAAGATGTTGTCAACCCCATGGATTTCCTGAAGCACTTACAGGACCCAGTAGGAAGAACCAGATCTGCAGTCCGCGCTGCTGATTACTTGGAAACTACTTTGAAACTCCTCAAAGCAAAGCTGCGTCTCTCTGGGAAATGGAGATTCAATGTTACAGGTAATGTGGTTTAGATCAAAATGGCTTACAAACAACTAAGAGCAGAAAATCCACCACAGCAGGACTGTCAGAGAGCAACTCTGCCATGATCCAAAGAGCTGGTCATAAACCCCTTCCCCTTTAAGCACGCTCAGATGCAGACCAGACCACCCGGTGTTTTAATCATCGTGTTTGGCAGTGCACATCTCGTATCTTTGATGATAAAAACAGCCTAACAAGAAGTGTGATAAACCTGGGACAAAACATGCTGAATGCTGGGAGACTCTGACTCCTGAGGACAGAAGCCCATCTTCCACTTCTGGTCCTCACTCCCACCTGCTCAGGTTGGACCACTCTCCATGCTTATGATTTTGTTCCCAGTCTAGGGTAGAAGTTTGCTGGTGGTGATGCTCCTCATATTCCCCTGGAAAGTAGCCCGGAGGCGGGAGCTGATCCACAAAAGGGTTTAGGCACCAAATTAACAATTCAATTCCAGCTCAGACTCAGCTGACTCAAACATTGACCTAGAATACTGAGAAGCTAAATAAAAAGGAGTAAGAGCAGAGGTTAGTTTGCGTGGTTTCTTTTGCAGACCTACTAGACAGAAAACAGAAGGAGGTGATTTCCAAAGAAACCGGCTGTGACTATCAGATTCGTTCCATTAAATGCCCAAAGCATGACGTTTACCGAACCATTACTGGAGAGTGCAACAACAGGTAGGAGTTGTGTGCGGGCAAGGAGAGGCCCCAGTCTGTACATTGAGCCAGGATAGATGGCTCAAGGTCATTTGCGTAAGTACCTTTCAACAGGGCAGGAAGAATGAAATGCTCATTTTAGTAGCGCCTAGAACAGATGTTTCATTTCTACCTATGCCTGGCAGAAAACGATGTCACTTCTTGAAAATTTCAGATTTGAGCCCGTTGCCCTCCATATGCTGCTTTGTATGAAGGAAAGGACTTCTCGGGTGGAGAAAGGTGAAAGGTTGAGGAAAGCAGATTTTGGGGCTATGATGGCGAGCCTCCCACTCAGCTTGAGGCTCCAGGAAATCACCCCTCCTCTAATTTCCCTGGGGGACACTGTGCTTTGAACGTGATGAGGGCATTGACTGTCAAATTTCAAACTTCCATTGTCTTGGACTGACTACATGAGCAAGATTTTTAAAAACAGGTTTCACGGGCACTGTGAATATATATAGGACATGCTCACTTTATCCCACTAAGCGTTATGGCACAGAGGACTGGATTTGATGCCTAGTTCATATAAAAATATACAGCTCTCAACGTATCTGTGCAGCTACCCAGATACACACTGTGTTTTGATGCATAAGGAAGGGAAGTAAATAAGAGTTTAATTCTTGGCTTTTCTAGTAGTGTGTATCCTTAATGTGAAAAAAATGAGTTCTTACACTTTTTGTGCATAGCTTCCCTCCTGGTTCAAACCTGGGATCATACATTTATTTATTTCCTTGTTAGTTTTTTTATTTTTGACCAGAAGATGGCAAAATTTCTAGCCTAATCCTTGGAAGTCGGGGCTCGCTGTCCTGTTGTGCCACAGAGTTGCTGCTTGGTGTGCTGAACTCCAGCCCCCGAGTCTGAGCGGGACTTTCATCCTACGTGCATCTGGCACGAAGCAGATGCGCCAGATGTGAGGAAACAGCACAACTCCTCACTGCACGTGCGGGAAGCCCGCACTCACGGTGCTAGCGTTACAGTCAGTCCGTACCTTCACCCACGGACCCCAGAGCCTTCGGCTCCCCAAGGACAGCAGTGTCCAGGCTGACTTTTAGACTCAGGGTAGGGTTGCCTCGAGCTTCCTAATTGAGTGGGCTGCCAGTGAGATAACGGGGCACTTGGAAGCGAGGGGACTCTGTGGTATGTTAACATTTGTCCAAGGATCTTGCTCATCTTGAGACACACACCTTGAGATAGCACTTGGGTATTTTGCAAAAATCTGCCCGCAAGGGGAGTAATAGCAACCAAAACAAGAGCCGTGGTGGTACTGGGCTCTTAATATTTGATGGAATAGCTACAGCTATGGTGTGGTGGCTGTTCTAGAACATGCTCTTACTTCACAGCACACTGCTGTAAATTCTGGGTATAACACTCCTTTGTCAGTACAGGCAGGTGGTTTTATGGATTTAAGAGCTTAAACAGAGAAAGTTGCTGTGCACCAGCTGATATTCAGTAACTGGCTTCCCCAAAATAACCTGTGTTTCTGTGTCCCTGGGGCCACAGATCATTGGCTCAACCAGCATTATTGTTCTTCTGAACAAGTGTTGCTGAATTTACTGATTCAAATTATTCTGAGCAGTATGAGACAATATAACAAGTGGCCATGGCTGCAGGTTGCAGCTTGACAGGTTCCGTGTTGGACATGGGGGAGAAACTTCCTGAAGGTTTAGGCTTGGCACAGGTCCCCCCCAAAGGTGGAGGATCTTCATCCTTGGAAGCTTCCAGCCCTCAGCTGGAAAAAGGCATCGCCATCCTGATCACTGGTGATGGTCCTACTGTGAGACTGATTTTCTGTGGAGCAGCAGTGAAGACAGAGGTGCCACAGAGATTTAAATACCAAACAAAATTATTATAATGGCATAAGGAATCTTTTCTTCATGTCAAAGAAGTTCATTTTTCTCTGCATTATTTACTTCTCAGTGTTTTCTGGCTATCACGTCTGTTACCAGAGTAATCAGACATGGATTAAGGGGCTGCAAAACATTAGTCTCTACAAGCCTCTTCATTTCTGAAATAATACCAGTGTTTGCTTTTCTTCTTGTGATGCTCCAGAAAGCGTTCTTATCTGGGGTCCTCGAACCGCGCATTTGCTCGCTGGCTCCCAGCAGCGTATGAAGATGGAGTGTCGGTTCCCAGAGGAGCAAGTGAAGGAAAGCTGTACAATGGATTTCCGCTCCCGCTGGTGAGAACTGTTGTTCTTGTCCAGATAACGTTAGTGGACACTGCCCTCCCTGCATCCATCAGAAATGAAACAGTGGCAACGTCTGGAGTCTAAATTGCTTGATCCTTTCCTCTCATCTCAGGTGCTAATTTGAGGCTTGTTTTCTACAACTGAGCTATGGCTTGGGGTGATATTTTTTTGTTGGAGACAGACATGAGCAGAAAGGTTGTGAATACTTCGCTAAGCAAATCATGGACAACTTTTTCAAAAGTGTGCATCCCCAGGTTTGATGCAGACAGCACCAGAGTGTGCTCGGATACCCCAGCATGTTTATGCAAACCATAAGGCTTGGGTGTTCCTCATCCATCTTCTTGACTTTCTGGATGTGCGCACAGACATCAGTTTCAGCTGTAGAAGGCTTTGTGTGAAGCTGGGCTTGGCTGAGCGACAGTGCAGTCAGGAGGGTGCTGTTTTGAGAGAGCTGGGGCATGGCATGGGTCTGTTTAACGCATAATTAACTCTTATGAGCTCATCTAAGACCATCTTATGCATGGTCTCATAGGTGTTATATTGAGGGGTGGAGAGAGTTATATGCGTTTTCATTTTGATCTTCTGCAGGTTCGAAAAGTGTCAAATGAAATTGCTCGCACAGCCAATGAGAACATCACTCAAGACCAAGAGCTCTCTCTCGTCTTCATGCAGTGGGGCCAGTGGGTCAGCCACGACGTAGACTTAGCCCCTTCCAGCGGTGCAGGAGTGAGCCCAGAGCTCCACTGCGATTGTGCCTTCAAGTCCCCTTGCTTCCCCATTAAGGTACCCCAACTTTCATTCCATCCTACGTGATCTTGAGACAGTAAAAATAAAACCACGTGACTTTGAGACATCGCTTATGTTTGTTTGCTTTAGTTTCCCCCCGATGACCCGCGGATGCTGAGGTCAAACTCTTGCATGCCGTTCATCCAGTCGGCGTCCATGTGCAATCCCAGGACGTTCACTCGCGAGCAGATCAACGCCGTCAGCTCCTTCATCGATGCCAGCACGGTGTACGGCAGTGAAGACTCCATGGCAAAGAGTATTAGAAATCAGACAAACCAGCTGGGTTTGATGGCTGTGAACCAGAATTTTACTGATGCAGGGTTGGGATTCTTGCCCTTTGAGAACAAAACGAAAAGTGTTTGTGTTCTCACCAACCAGAGCATGAACATCCCCTGTTTTAAAGCAGGTAAGGTGCGTCTTTGGAGTAGTTTGCAGTGGCCCATAAACTCCAAAAGGATCATTACGGTCAGGTGTCTGACGTCTCTCTATATTTATATGAGGTGTTGCAAGACATGGTTGTGTAAGATGAAAGACAAAGGACCCTCTCCCAAATTAAAAAAGAATAATAATTGTACAATAACTGTTTAATTAAACACAAAAATTATTTTGTTTTAATTTCCCAGAAGAGTTACAGCAAATCATCCTCCCTTAAAAAGCCTTTTCAAAAGTAGGAGTTTTCAATAGAATAACCACCAGTGTTCAAAACTTCTCAGTGACTTCTTTTTCCCCTCCTATCTAGAATTCACCATTCAGTTTTCAACTCAATCAATACTAACAATTAAATAGTCTTAATCAATTTAGTTAACTCTCCTTGGTACCACATTCTAAACTTTTAATGTTTCAAATATCCCAAACTACATCAGAAGAAAAGTCTAGAAGTTTGTCTGAAACGCAACCCGATGACTCAAATGCAGAACTTTTTAAAATGGGAAGTGATCTGTCCTAAGCACAACATTAAAAAAATATTATAAATATGAAGCTTGCAAAGTCAATCATAAGAATATAGTGTTCCCATTGCACATTATTTTCTCATTCCCTGCACAGGAGAAGAGCTCCTTGCTAAGTGAGGAGATACTCAGTGCTTCTTCCATCAGCTGCCGGAGGGTCTTCGCTGCATCCCCTCCGGTTTTCTCTCAGCACCTCTGCTGCAAGCACCTTCACAGACCTCTCAGAGGTGTTTACATCCTGGGTGAACTGAGACAAATTTTCAAAATCAAACATTCACAGTTCTGATATAAAAGAAGATTGTATCCTTGAGGTGCAAAAGAAAGGCAGACTTTAGATTTTCACAAAATGAGACATTTACAGCTGGTTCATGAACATGTGCGGTACAGTTTAAATTGTCCAAAGCCTCTTCTCCAATGGTTTTGGTTAACAGTTTGGACAGAGAATGGTTTGTCTGTGTTGGAAAGAAATACCTGGCATGAATGATGACTGCTAGGAAGCTTAACCATGAGCATTACTGCCAGCAGCGTTGACACTCAGTTGTTACTCATCTGTCCTAACACAAAAACCTGCTGCTGAAATAAAAAGCAGTTTACAAAATTCCTGAAATATTTTCATTTGTAGGTGACAAACGGGTAACTGAAAACCTGGGACTTTCTGCACTGCACACTGTCTTTTTACGAGAACACAACCGCCTGGTTACGGAGCTGAGGAAATTAAATCCTCACTGGGATGGAGAAAAGCTTTACCAAGAGAGTCGAAAGATTGTCATTGCCATAAACCAGGTACTGGTCACTGCTCACTGTTTATCATCTGCGTGTTTTCCCTCCAGTGGAGTTACGTGTGGGAGTTGAAAACTGTGAACAAGGACAGTCCATCTGAAACCGCATGGGTACTCAGAGCTTTTTTTTATCCATTATTTTACCGATTTATCAATTGTTTATTATAGTAAGTAATTTTAATATATTATGCCAAATTCATGCCATCGCTACAACTCTTTTTTTCTGAAGATCTTGTGAACTCTCTGCCACTGGACAGAGAGTCCAGGTTCGTGCTCTGCACTTCGACTTTGATGGCATTTCTTCTACAGCTACTGACAACTTGCTCTGCTTTTGTGCTTTTTCAGTTAATAACGTACAGAGATTACCTCCCACTTCTGCTCGCAGAGGAGACCAGCAAGTGGATCCCTTTGTACAGTGGCTACAACGAGAAAGTGGATCCCACAGCCTCAAATGTTTTTTCCCTGGCTTTCCGATTTGGTCACACATCAGTACAGCCTTTTGTATCCCGTTTGGATGACAGTTTTCAGCCTTTGGGTCCGCTCTCCCATGTCCCTCTTCATTTGACCTTTTGCGCTACGTGGAGAATTATAATGGAAGGTAAGAACGTGGGGCAGCCCGCAGTCCTGGTCTGGTCCTGAAGCAGACACTCAGGTGGAGGTCAGCTGGTAAGACCCATGAGCCTAGACTCCAAAAACTGCTTTAGCTCCCTTTATTTAACTGGCCTCATGCAAATTACTGTGCCATTCAGCTTGGAAGGTGCTCGTGACAAGTCTACTCAAGGGGCTGCAGTAAAATTGGTGGTCTGCTAAATGTGGGGTAGCAGGATGGTCCTCCAGAATTGTCACCAAACACAGCCTAACACCGGTTCTGCATTTCACCCAGGCAAAGGACCCCTGCCAAAAATTACATACTGTTATACTCCAATCCTTGAACTTCATCAAGCACCGGCTCCTGCAGACGCAGCCACGTTTTGCATCAGAACGTACAGTCCTGTAGCTTCTCTTGCACAGTTTTTCAGTGCTGTCTTCCGCAGTTCGTTGCACAGTAATTGCATTCATACCCTGAACACGTCAGTAAATAGCCAGAATACGTAACAGATTAAACCTCCTTCTCGGATTGCTGCACATCTCTCAGCTTAGCGACACCTGGCAGTGCGAGCATCGCACCATCGCTCAGACAGTGCAACTGCTCATGCTGTTCCAGGAGGCATCAGACTCGTGGCACCAAATGTCAGTCAACCAAAATTTGGGTCAATCCAGGCTATTATGTCCTCCTGTAATGAGCAGACGTTGCCAGAGGGTGATGCACCCAGTCTACCTGAGCTAAGACCGCATAGTTTCTTCCTAGTGGTGGCCATGTCTCTTCATGAATCTAAAGGGAGTTAAGAGATCCTGCTCTTATACAGCTGATATCTGCAGGCATGAGTCTTTTCAAGGTGGACAAATGTCTCCTCCAAAATGAGTTATCTAACTAATTACAGGAAGCATACCAAAATACACAAGTGCAGCCAATTTTCCTGTGTTTTACTAATACTGTCTTCTTAATGGCTATGAAAAAGACATAGACAGACAGACGTGGATTGATTCTATCATTGTATTTAACATTTTAATAAATACTTGTCAATTAATAGCTAATTATAAACAAAATCCAAAACGTTGGACAGAACCACATGTATCATTACACGCTGGGGACTGACAGGCTAAGGAGCAGTTCTGCAGACAGTGACCTGGAGGTCCAGGTGGGCAACAAACAGATTTGGGGGCTGGGGAAGGGAAGGTTGAGGGGTGGAGATGGGGAGGGGTGGGCAGGGCAGTCTAGTTACCAAAGGGAGGCTTCACCTACTGCCGTATACAGGTATGTGCATATATAGTAGTATATGTCGAAATGGAAATATGGAGCTAGGTGAACCACATACAACCCAGAGTGGAAAACACACCTAATGCTGCAATGTTTCAGCTGCACAAAATGGACCATCAAAGCTGGAACTCGGTACAAGAAGTCTTTTCTTGATTTGCAACGAATGCAGGTGGCATCGACCCACTGATACGGGGCATGGTGGTTGATCACGCAAAACTGATGAAACAGAATCAACTGCTTGTTGAGGAGCTCCAGAACCGCCTTTTTGAACAGACAGAGATAATGGGTTTGGATCTAGCAGCCCTGAACATGCAACGGGGAAGAGACCATGGCCTTCCAGGTAAGGAGACGCAAGTCCACGCATCCTGTGAGCAATACTCCTTTTTTCTTCTGCTGTTTATGGTAGTTCCACAAATGTACTAAGCTTTTTCCATATCAATGGGAAGAAACGGTACCTTGATTTGAGGGCAAAGGATGGATAGACAGTCAAGCTCAGGGAAGAAAAGGTTTCTGTATTATAAAGATCTTTTTCTGTGGGATTTAAGACAAGGATAAAAGGCTTGGAAAGCAAAGATGGCAGTTGGGATAATGTAATAAAGAGGGGGTAGAAGCAATGGTGTATTACAAAGAGCATGTGGGATGCAGAAGGCACAGACTCAAGCAACCAAGTTCAGCTTTCACGTGGGCTAGACCACCTGTGCTTTGTTCTTTGCCCACTGATCCCTATTTTGTGCCCTCCGTCAACCCAGAGCTCTGAGCAGAAGTGGCTTGCACCCACAGGTGTGATTGCCCTCAGACACCGGAGAACAATGGGTGCTCTTGGATTAAGCACAACCAAATGTTGCTCTTTTCTAGGACTGATTTTGCTTCCCAAAACTGCAAAGACTGGTGCGTTCACCCTCAACACTAGGTAGCGCTAACCGACAGGATGCGATGAACCTGTAGTCACATGCAAAGACAACACAAATTGTTAGTTTAGTGTGTGCGTAAAAAATGGACTTTTGAAAACATGACATTTGTTGCGACTGTCTAGACAATAACTTCTTCCAGATCCTTTAATGCCGTGAGAAGAAGCAGACATTGCTCATGGGCCAAGGGGTCTGTTTAGCTCCTGAACTTAAGCAGATGGTGGGGAGACATGGGTCCTGATCAGCTGCTGTTCCTGCTTTGCAGGTTACAACGCCTGGAGGCGCTTCTGTGGGCTCTCCCAGCCTCAAAACCTAGATGAGTTCTCTGAGGTGCTAGGCAATTCCAAACTGGCCAAGAAGTTCATGGAGTTGTATGGGACACCGGACAATATTGACCTCTGGATTGGGGCAATCGCAGAACCCTTTGTTCCCCAGGGCAGAGTTGGACCCCTCCTGGCCTGCATCATTGGCACCCAGTTCAGGAACCTGCGTGATGGGGACAGGTAGGTAGCTCTGAGAGCAACCTGGCATTTATTATGGGAAAAAATGACACTTTATGCAACACACTAATTCAGCCTATCTCCAACACGCCAGCGAGGGCTCCTAGCAAGGCTCACACCTTTATTTTAGTCCAGTTACCAAAGGGCTCTTTTTTTGCAGCCCACTCCTACAGACCCATGGGGTTGAGGAGTACCAGGCCACGGGTGATCTGCCTGAGGTGACATTTGCTCTCAAGGTACAGAAGGGGAGGATCAGTCACTGCATCCCATTAGCCTGGTGATGCTGTGTGGAAGAGGCAGGCTCTCTGCACTGGCAGATAAGTGGCAGAATCCAGACGTGGCCACACTGCAGACACCTCTTTCCAAAGGGGTGTGCTTGCTGCCTCATGAATCAAGGTGGATCTGAACAGAGACTCACCTTGGTCAGAATCCCATCTTGACAAGTAACCAGACCCTAAGCTACTTCTGAAAATATCATTGCAGATTCTGGTGGGAGAAACCAGGAGTTTTCACTCCGCAGCAGTTGCGTGCGCTAAGAAAAATCTCACTGTCGACAGTAATCTGTGACAATACTCATATCAAAAAGATACCCAGGGATGTGTTCAAGGTCAACAGTTATCCTGAGAACTTCGTTGATTGCCATGAGATCGACACGCTCGATCTCTCACCCTGGAAGGATGAGCCTGAGAGTGGCACAAAAGGTAAACAGTTGTCTGAGGTCTATCAAAAATAATAAATGCCCTACAAGGTCAGACTGTTCTGTGCCTAAAAAAAAAAAGAATTAAGGTCATCACAGTGACTCTGCCCCCAAAAAAGTCTTGACCAGCCATTCAGCCCCACACAGACATCACTGGAGGCAGAGCTGCTGTTAGCCTAATCTCCTTGCAACCCATCATCCCTTACTAGCCTTCCTCTTCCTGTTCAACTAGGAGGGAAATTCCTGAAAATCCAGTCTGTTCTGGTCCTTGTGAATGTGTCCTCCTCTAAGCACGTTATTCCAGGACAGCTGGAGTCTTCCTTCACAGGAAGAGTGTCCATGAAGAAATCACTCACAGTTAGCCAACCTGCCACAAATTCTTACTTCGCTGCTCCAAGTCCCTGCTCTGCCCTTGCCTTCCTTAGAGCTTTAGAGCATTTTAAGGTATATCTGGAATTGTTTTGACACTGTATGGCCCGACACACCAGTAGTTTAACACATATAGTCAGAGATTATGATATGCCACATCCAGAAAGATGGTACAACAGTGTCTTCACACAAGAGGTGTGGACACTAGCTGTGTCCTCCTACTGATATGCTTTTGGCAGGGGTTCTTCCAGTTGAAAATAAGGTAGGGAGAAGAGAGACTTGCAGAAGACAGGTATGACCTGAGCAGAATGGACTGGAACATCTTTCTTACGAGGAAAGGTTGAGGGACTTGGGTCTTTTTTAGTCTGGAGAAGAGAAGACTGAGAGGGGACCTCATCAAAATACCTAAAGGGAAGGTGCCGGGAGGATGGGACCAGTCTTTTTTCAGTGGTGCCCAGTGATAGGACAAGAGGTAACGGGGACAAACTTGACTATAGGAAGTTCCATCTGATCATGAGGAGGAACTTCTTTACTTTGAGGGTGGCAGAGCACTGGCACAGGCTGCCCAGAGAGGTGATGGAGTCTCCAACTCTGGAGACCTTCAAAATTTGTCTGGATGCCATCCTGTGCAACCTGCTGTAGGTGACCCTGCTCTGGCAGGGGGGCTTGGAACAGATGATCTCCAGAGGTTCCTTCCAACCACGGTGATTCTGTGAAATTTTCCTTGTGGCAACCCATTCATAGATGACCACAATACCTGGGGATCACCTATTCTGTCTTTCTGCAAGGCATAGACCACAAAGCATGTCCGTGCAGTTCCTGTATTGAGGTTGATAAATTATTTGAGACAAATACTACTGTTTAAGAAAGATATTTGCACTTGATATAAAGGCTAAATTATGGTGACTTCACCCCATTCTTTAGGAACCGAGCCCAGGTGATGCTCACCTTCTCTCTAAACAATAGAGGCTTCCTGATTTCATTTATTAGCTTAGCCTTATGGTCACTAAAAATTGCTGAGCTGCTTCCTGTGGCTTTTTTATCACCCTACTGGAAGGAAGTTGAACTGTGTTTGCATAATCCAGAGATGGTGAAATCCCAGGGTGTGAAAAAGCAACTGCTAAAAGTTTAACCTTTTCAAGTGCCAAGAAATTGCCTCAAAAGTACTTGTCCAAAGGGCTGTCTGGTGTTAGGTCACCGGAGGCACCTTTTGACAAGGCAGGAAGCACCGCGTGTCTCAGAGGTACAAGGATACAGAGTGACCTGGTACGCAGTTACCCGTTCATCACTGACTGTTTTAAGCTACGGAGTCAAATAAAAATGTGGGGAGAAATATTGTGTCCCGGAAAGATTTTCTGCTTCTCAGTAGATTTTTCTGCTTCACTGACAGTTTCTAATCCTGCTCATCAGACCAGCGTTGGAAACTCCTAACGGTGGCACTGAGCTGCTCTTGGGAAACTGCTGCCTGTAGACCATGCTCAGCTGACTGCTGTCCACCGAACCTCGGCACGTGATTTCCCAGAGAGGAGCTTAAGACTGTGTCTACTGTTTTATTTGCTGTATGGTGATTTTTAGTTCATTCATTTGTAAAAGCCTTGAATAATGTAACAGTTCAGACAGAAAGGTAGTGACATTTTATTGTTTGTTGTCCTAAAAAGTGTTCAGAGGTGTGCAAGACTTGGTTAGGTGCTGGAAGCTTTATGACTCTCTAAAGGCATAATCAAGACAAATTTTTAATTCCCATCCTGAATGGGTGTCAAATCTGCAGGTTGGCGTGCTTGCATTTCAAAAACAAATACCTTATCCTTTGTAGCTGCTCAGAAATTAGCAAGTTCATGTAATCTTTATCAAAACTTTTCTTATCTCATTGTTTTGCCCAAGAGCATAAGCTGTTTAGGCTGTTTCTAATTAGCAGTGAGATTTCAGCCTTTGAAGACACTGGAGAATGGCAGCTGCATCTTGAAGCCTAGAGACATCTTTTATTTAAATCCTATAGTGAACATGTTTGTGTTTGGGTGTGCTGGGCAGTAATAACATACATCATATGCACATTTGGCATCAATTCTGGTATGTCAAGCATGTGTCCAAAACATTCTTTCGCTATGGTTCACAGCTAAACGTATCAGCATAAAAAAGCAAACCAAAAGCTGGCTGGTGTGTAAACCACAAGCGTTAAGGTTAAAAATTAATCATCTGGCTGGGATGATCACTCCCAAGACCATATTAAGTCAATAAATACCAAACATGTAAAAATCATATTAAGTTTCCATCTCTCCTTGGCACAACTGGGAGGGAAGGAGGGAACTGGGAACAAGAAGGTGGTGGCCTAAGGTAGAGTCATGAGTGAGGCTTCTGGGTGGAGTAGGTGCCTCTCTGGTGAGGACTAATGAAGGAGACGCTTGGTAAAAATCCCACGGCTGCAGCATCGCATACGTTCTTTGCCATGGGACGGTCCGGCCCATCTCAGCCCGGTGTCCCGTGCTGCCACCCACGGCCCAGAGAGCCCACAGGAGACCTGCGGGGCTGCCAGGGCCCCAGGTGAGCGACGGAGTATGGGGACCGTGCTGATCCATGAGCCCCCAGCCTGTGGGGAGCGGTGGAAGGCTGTGGTGACCCTGGGCAGAGGAAGGCAAGACACCATCCTCTGACACATAGAAGACAGGGCAAAAACCAGGCAATACTCAGAAATCAGGAGCTGCAGCTCCCAGAGTGTATTTGGACTGAAACATACATAGGTTGTACTAAAAATCAGGAGATTATCAGGGCACGGCAGGGATGTTAAGCAACACATTTCTGTTTCCAAGTCCCCAGGCATGTTCCCCTCACACTTTCAAGATCTGCCCAACCACTGAAAGCAAAATTTTGCTTTGCTTAAAAGAAAGGCTAAGAAAAACAAAGAAAACCACCAGCCCCTGGAGACACATGTAAGGTCTTCAATTCCCCTTTCATGACAAGAGGTACCTCCCAAGTTCCCCGCATGGAAAGAGGCAGGAGACAGTGCCTTCTCCTGAGTGTGCTTCTAGAGGAACATAGCAGCCCTCAAAACCTCAGGCGGGATGACCATGGGCTCAGGGATAAATGCCTCCACCTTGTTGGTTTGGAATAGAAAAAGCTGATTATAAGATGTTCACAGGAAGGGTCCAGCTCCGCCTGGGGTCGAGCTGGAGAGAAGTTCTCAGGGTTGCAAAGAAATGTCCAGCTACCCACTGTGTGTCGGGCTACACAGGTGGCACAGTTCTCTGGAAGGAACATGGCAACCACTTCATCACCTCCACTTACAAGTTTTTCTTCCTCTGTGGATGTTTTTCCTGTCTCTGTATGTCAGGGTTGCAATCCATGGCTGTCTCTGCTTCCAGATCTTCTTGTGGTTGCCATTCCCTCCCCCTCAGCTGCTACACACACAGCTAATGGGAAGTCCCGTTCGTCATTCCTGATATCCCCTGATAGGCAGTGATCATGGAGTCACGGACCTGCTCAGTGAGCTTTGGAACATCATCTGGGCCCAGGCCAAGGGTCTCCACTTCTGGCAGGATCTGGATGATGGTTTTCCCTGGAAGAGTGAGACAGGAGGGTCAGAGAGTGGGGAAGGAAATATATGAGTGGTGCAGAAGAGCAAGAGAATATACAGCAGAGGGATGGGTACAAATGAAGGAACAAGACAGAAGCGAAGGGAAATGTCCTCTTTCATATAGCAACAGCTGGGCAACAACCCAGCCATGTCCCAGATGCACACAGCAAAAACCCAAACCAGACTTTTCCCATCCACAGAGACCACAAAAATCATAAATACAGAAACAGGTGATTCTCTTCCCAGATACATTCAATGCAATGAACCTCAGGATCAGAGCAAAGAGAATGAGATGTCAGNCCCCAGATACATTCAATGCAATGACGCATATCGCATAAGTTTTCACAGTGGAAAGACCTCAGGATCTGTCTGGATTAGAGCAAAGAGAATGAGATGTCAGTAACACAAGACATCCAAACTGGCTGTGCTCTGATCTATGTATACCAAATTCAGCAGAGTCCCTCCTTCCAGAAACACACTTTGGGATGAGAGAAATTGTGCCCAAGACTCCCTGTTTGGCCACGGTGTGTCAATACTCCTCTCAGGAGGCACTTGAGCAATGGACTGGTGCGAACAGGAAGAATATATTGGGGAGCTATCATCATGTTCTTCTGCTCTTGCACCCAGTGGCCCTTGTTCTGGCCAGCAGAGACAAGACGCTGCCTGCACAGGCACCCACCTAAGGATCCAGGGAGTGTCTGTGTTATTTTTTAACTTTCTTGCATGCCTTTACATGTGCACTAGGAAATGAGATCCAGAAATGTTGCTAGCAGAGCCATGCAAAGGAGGCAAACCAGAAGCGTACAGAAGAGCTTCACGAAAGAAGAGGGCATGCTCCCTGCCTGCACATCCTACATCCAAAGTTAGGTCTGGTATCTCAGAAGTCTACCGTGCTTCACTTGGTCCTACAGAAAAAGCTGAGGGATGGTGGGTCTGTGCTGACAACATGGGTCTGTTGGGTACAACAAACTTCCAGCAAGCACCGGACTTCCCCTGTTCATGACAGTGTGCACTCACTGGACACAGAGTCGGGCTTTCCAGAAGCTCGCCAGCATGCCCAGAGCCACTGTGGACAGGATGAGCTGTCCTGACCTGAGGGACAGCCTGCTCAATGTGCAGAAATCCTGGCCACGTGTTGCACATCTTCAGCATCAGCCCTGGCAAAACTCTCAGGTGGGAAAAGTGGGGAGGTACAGGAAAAGCTAACTGTGGTTCTTCCTCCAGCAGTGAAGGTCCTACTTGTTTAACAGCAATTAGGAAAAGGGCTTAGGGGTCAGCTAACCGCAAACTCCCAGAGTGAGGTTATTATAAAGGCAAACGTATATGCAATTGCAAACAGTCTTTCCTGAACAGCTCAAGGAGGTTGTGGAATCCCCTTCCTTGGAGACAAAGCACAGAACAAACTCATCTCTCTTTGGAATTGGCCTTGCTTAAAGCAAAAGGCTCAGTTGCTCCAGAAATCCCTCCCCACTGTGTTATTCCCTGATTTCCCAAGGGAGTCCTCTATCTTGGTCGCCCAGCTGAGCAGTGAGGGGGCTGACATCCCTGCTCATGCTCCTATCGACCTCCACGTGGGGGAATGTTTCCACTACCAAAAGCCTTTGGTGCATGGCCAACAGAGACAGGATAGACCCAGCGGGTGAGAGATGAGTAGAAACAGACAACGCAGTGTTAAACATTTGCACTGACTCTCTCTTCCAGGTGTCTGCCTGCAAGGAATGACTACACCCAGGTGCAAACAATGGGAGGAATGAGAATTTTAGATGCAAATCCTCCCCTTAGGAAAGAGCAGGTCTGGCCTGGGGGAGGGTGGAAAGTGACAGAAGCCCATTTTGGGATGGGCCTCAGGGAAGAAGGTGGAGGAACAGAGTGGGTTACTTTCTTCTGTCGGAATTTGAAAGATTTTTTCTTGCGTTTTCTGTCTGAAGCCCATGACTTACCTCTTTTTTTCCCCATAAAATTTTATCAGTGACCAGCAGAAATTTTTGTCACCATAAATGGATGAAACATGGAAAGAACAGGGTAACTGTGAGGAGACACGGTCTCAGCATGACTTTTGCTGAGAGCTCCATGTTTGCTTTTGGTCCCCAACTCTCCATGCACCTGCAGATCTAAGGACAGCGTGGTGTGGCCAGGGCAGGACCTGCCCCGGGACTCTGCTACTTCTCCAGGTTCCCTCATATGGGTATTGGACAAGCTGCGAGAACAGACTAGCCCATGTTTTTGCCCAGAAAGGTAGGACCAGATGATCCTTGTGGTCCCTTCCAACCTGGTATTCTATGATTCTGTGATTCTGTGATTGAAATCCAATGGGTAAGGCAAAAATGATGCCTGAAATCCCCCATTCCCTTCCCTCCTGAAAAGATAGAAACTGCCATTTTCCGGCTGCTATCTCCACACCGCACATGGTCCTCTGCCCACCCACCTTATGGTTCCCTCCAAGGACTGAGCTTGCACCAACACCCAGCCCGCTCTCTGCACCAAGTCATCCTTACCTGGTGTAAATCTCTTCTCCTTCTGGTTGTAGTAGTCTTCGTAGGAAGAGATCACTACAGGAATAATGGGGACCTGGAGGGGAGGCAGTCTACAGTGAATCTACATATTTCCCCATTCGTCCCCCAAAACGGAACTGGTGTTCTTAGGTGAATCCTGCACCTTGCTGATAATTACCCCAGCCAGCTTCATAGTAGGCACTCAGAGGGACATTTAGAACATTTAACTGTATCACCCAATGTCCTTGCTGTTAGTTTTTGCACTTTCGTATTTAGGCCATCGATGTGTGGATTGCCAAATCAGTACGTACAGGGGCCTGTTCAGCAGAAACTCCCCCCTCGGCAGGTCCAGGGCCCTTGTCAAGGTCCCTCCACTTTTTCCCAAGATGAGTCATGAAGATTTTTCACCTGTCCCGGAAACAGCCCCCTCCTGTGCCATCTGCAAACTCCTGCCAGGCTCTTGGATGCGTGTTTGATCCAAAGGGAAGTCAGGGACCAGAAGCCCTGGTTGCTTGTGGACCGTGGTAGGCAGACCACATCCCAGGGGGCAGGAGGAAGGTGGCTCTCACCTGGGCTTTCACAGCCAGCTGGAAGGCCCCACGTTTGAAGGGCAACATGGAGCCACCACGATTGCGAGTTCCTTCAGGGAAGACCAAGACGCGGAACTGCAGGAGAGAAGACATTGAGTTAAAGGGACCTCCAGTTACTATTCTAAACCACTGCACAGATTCTTCTGACCATGCAGAGACATCCACTTCTTCCACTTCAAGCACTTTAAGGACACACAACACACTGAATCCACCAGAGATGCTCTTACTCTGTCCTGCCCAGTGCCCAGCCCAGAGACAAAGATCCCGTTCCAGATGCATCAAGGTTAATGTTTTCCAGTGGCTCCTCGCCAAAGAGTCCTCCCTACTCACATTTTCTTTGTGCATAGAGTGTGCCACCTTTGTCAAGGTAGTGATAGACTCTTCCTTCTTCTTGCGGTCAATGAAGATGAGTCCTGAAAGCCAGCATGCTAGGCCAAAAGTGCCCATGTATAGGATTTCCTTCTTTGCAACGGGCACACAGCGACTTGGTAATATCTCCGTCATCACTGGAAGGGGACAACAAGGACAGAACAAGTTGCCATCTGCACTAAGGTTTCCTCCAGATTCTGGGCTACAGCCCTCTGCTTGGGGACATGCCATGCCTGCAGTGCTTATCCAGCTTCATAGGATCAGAAACATGTTGGGAAAGGGATTCTGGGGGTCTCCAGGCCAACCTCTGAGGTTGACATTGAATGAGAGCAGCTATGACACGGCTGTGGTCAACTGACGCACTCATCCCCATTCTCTTGGAAAGGATGAAACTGATTTAGCTTGAAAATACCTATTGGGCTCTAATACCCTGAAGAACAGCCCTGGCTTGGGGCTTGCTGGTAACGGACTATGTAGCAGCCTCTCCTGCCCTTCTGCCTGTGGTACTTGTGATTTTGTACTACCCTCTCCTACAGACAACTGGGGCCAGGAGCAGGAGGCAGGATCACCACGTACCCATAATATCAAGGGAGGTCTGGTGATTCAACACAAGGACAAAAGGTTTCTTAGTCCTGAGGTTCTCCTTGCCCTTCACCACTATCTTGATCCCAAAGATGTATTTGAGAGGCAGCAATGACATGCGTAAATACCTGTGGAGAAGGGGAGCAGACATAAGCCAAAGAGATGGTGAAATTGGGTGAAGGAACCAAGCACCATTCTTCCAAACCAGCCCATCTCACAGAGTGCCTCTGCAGAGCAGCCTGTTTCTCCGCACTCCTAGATTTGACACAGGACTTGGAGAAGAGCAACTAGTACGTCTCTTCAGCTCATCACTTCATTAGAGAAGACAAATACACGTGCTAGGTTTTCTTCAAGCCAGGTTAGACCAATGGCCAAGGAATTCAGCTACAGCAATTCTGTGGATCAGCCAAATATTAGATAATGCCCAAATTCACAGTGCAGTCTACTTCCCTGCCCACCCTGCTGAACAGTGAATTCAGGCTGCCTTATGCCATGCACCTAACGCCACTATTGCCCATGCTGTGGAAAGAGATGATTTTGCTTCTGGGTGACATTAGACTGCAATTCTGGTAGCTGTATTTTAACAGATACTGGAAAAATAAAGAAAAGAGTAAAAGTCAGGCACAAAAGTAAACAACTGAAGAAAATTTCTTAAAGTGAAAGGCTGATGCTCAATTAAGGGATACAAACTCCCACTGCAACATGCAATGATGAAGTAGTAAATCCTGCCTCTGCAGCACTCCAGGAGGCTACAAGCACTACGCTGCCGCAAGCAGAGTCAGCTTCTAGCCCGTGCTCAACCCACAGCCCAAGTTACTGATGCCCACTGCTGCTAATCACACGCGCACACCCAGCTGCCCAGGCTCCCGCCGAGTCAGCAGCTCCTTGCAGAGGCAGTAACAGATGGATAGAGGGGATGGGCAGCAAAGGGACGGGCTCGGAGACTGCCAGGCCTGGGGGCACTGGGCTGTAGTTGCAGTGATGGGGACACCAGTGACCACGCAGGCGCCAGCGCCGCACCGCGGTGATGTCTGCTCGTGCCTGTTCAGGTGGGCACTGGCTCAGAATAAAGTTGAGAAAGAGAAGAGCACCTGCAGAGGCTTTCCCAACACAACTTAGAAAGAGGATGACCAGCCACGTGGAAGAGGGAAATACGGCTCTGAAGACCAGATAGGAGTGAGTTACGTTACCTGTGCATTACATCCAGTTTGTTGACATTACCTGGTTTATCAAATTTATGTCACCTTTTACATCCTTTCCCTCCATCATTTGTTATTCTTTGTATCAACACAAATACAATACTGAGACCCACACCCCTTCTCTGAATTACAGAGCCCGGCAGCTCTCCACACCAATACACAGCTAATTCCTCCCTGCTGCAGAGCGACTCCCAGGACCCTCCAAAACAGAGTGCGAGTTGACTCTATCCACGCCCAGAGCAGAAAGAAGCCATAGACAACTTACTCTATGTTTTCCACGTTACGTCCATGAGGAATACTCATCATAATAACCAGAATGCTTACGGTGAAGAGCCACAACTTATAGAAGGTCATCTTGCAGTAGTATCTGAATGCAGGATTCACCTGGTAAAGGACTAGAAATGCGATGAAGAGAAAAGTAAATGGGTAGTGAAGGAGCAAAAGCTCCATCCTTCCAGCCCAGAGTTAACCAGACGAGTGTCGCACAGAGCAGTAAATGAGTCACGAGCACCCGACGTTGTGGAGCAGAGTTTGGAGTCCCTTGATCAGCTACACGTGGGTGGTGCAAATCTGGAAGAAGATAGGGGAGCAATGATTCAGAAAGGCTGTGCTCGCTGCTGGGAGCCAAACTAACCGTGGAAAGCCGGTTTAGCAAGGAATCTCCAGCAGCACCGTGTGTAGGAGCTGGCCGGCAAGCAGGGACAAACACGCAATAGCAAGGCTGCCTGTGTGCAGGGGGTGTGCGGCTCCGGGCTGGAGAGACAGCCCCCCTCCAGGGGAGCTCCCTGCGTAGGAACCCTGAGAACTTCTAAGAAAAATCTTTAGTGGGAGGGAGCGGGTTGTCTCGGGCAGCACAGACACCCAGCTGTCCCACTCTCCGTGCAAACACTGAGCTTCACCAGCAGGTGAGCGGGCTGCAAGATGTCCAGGAAATCAGAAGTTAGCATCATGGAGGAGAGAAAGAGAAAACCAGGCATCCAAGCAGCCAGCTCCTGCCCCATACATCCGGGCATTAGAAGGACCAAGTCAAGCAACTGGACATTCCTCAAGTGGAGGGGGAAAGTGGAAACAGTGTCACATGTCTAGACAAAAAGATAAACACAGCAAGAGCAGCTACTCCTGATGATTTCATGGCCAGAGGCAGGCACATGTTCAGACAGTATCTGCATATGTAAGACGTAAATCATGAAAACACAAGTATAACCTGGGAGTGCTCCAGCTGCACGTCATCTCCTAAAACCACTGCATGAAAAGGATCTTTGCAACAAGTACACTGACTAGGCTGAAAAAACACAAGCTTCACGTTTCATCACCTCCATGACAGGCCTTGCTCAAGCAGCTATCACTTAAGAGGAATAACAATATTAAATTCCAGCCAGGATTGAAAGCTGCAGGGAAAGGGGAACGGGGAGGTCCAAGGACACATTGATTGTTGCCTGCAACCTAAAGAACAAGATCAAATCCCTGAGAGTGGTAAAACGGACCAGGCTCAGCAATATTTAATGAAGAAAGTGAGGAAAGGCATGATAATAAAGAAAGGCATTGGCTGTGCTCCCTTGGCTTAGCCAGGGACCCACCTTCTCCTCTCTGTCATGGGAAAACTGGAGAGAAGCGACTGCACACCCTGCTGCTCAGCTCTCCCAAGGCTCCCTGCAACCACAGGAGGGGCAGCCAAAGCAAAGAGCTTCATCCACAGCCTCCTCGCTGTCCCTGCACCAGCACGTGGAAAAGACAAGCACCTCCTGTGCGCACGCTGGACCCAGGCACTGTGACCCCTCCGCACGGGTGCTGCAGAGACTAGCTCCCTTTGGAGCTGCTTCGTAGGGACTAGCCATGGCTGCTTTTGTGCTTATCCAAGGTCTGATCCAGCAAACAGTTACTTTCTTAATGCCTATTTACCTTCTTAATATCTCACCAGTATCAATTATGGCCTTTCACAGTTGGGTGGAGGTTGACTTGACGTACAACTGGTTCATCCTGACCTAGCAGAAGAGAGTTCCCTAAACTGTAATGCCAGTGTGTCGTGGTTTCAGTTGCGATAGAGTTAACTTTTTTACTAGCAGCTGGTGCAGTGCTGTGTTTTGGATTTGGGATGAGAAACACTGTTGGTAGCGCACCGGTGTTTTTAGTTGTTGCTGAGCAGTCAAGGCCTCCTCACCCCACCCCACCAGCGGTGGGCTCGGGGGCACAAGGAGCTGGGAGGGGACACAGCCGGGACAGCCAACCCCAACTGACCCCAGGGGTATCCCATACCGTGCGACGTCACGCTCAGCATATAAACCTGGGGAAGAAGGAGGAAGGGGGGACGTTGGGAGTGGTGGCGTTTGTCTTCCCAAGTCACCGTTAGGCATGATGGAGCCCGGCTTTCCTGGGGACGGCTGAACACCTGCCTGCCCGTGGGAAGCGGTGAATGAATTCCTTGTCTTGCTTTGCTTGTGTGTGCGGCGTTTGCTCTACCTATTAAATTGGCTTTATCTCAACCCACGAGTTTTCTCACTTTTACTCTTCTGATTCTCTTCCCCATCCAAACTGGGGGCGTAAGCGAGCGGCTGCATGGCTCTAGCTGCTGGCTGGAGTTAAACCACAACACAGCCAAAGGCTGTAAGGACAGCCATAGCTTTCAAATCAAGCCTGGATATCTAAGGACAGGAAAGCATGCAAATAGGAACTCATCACAAATCACTGAAGAGCTTTATTTTTAAGTCACTGACAGTAATTTACAAATACTTCCATCGAGGCTGTAAGGAAATTATGTTCCTGCAGTACACAGTGTCCTACCAAACAGGGACTAAGCTGTAGCAAGTTGATGACTTACTCAAAGGAACACAGCAACCCTAAAATACAGCTGATCTACAAGAACACAAGATCCTGAACCTGAGAGAAAGACAGAAAAATGTCTCCAGCACAAATGGTGGTCTCCACGTGGTCAAAACAAAGCGTAATCCGAGAAGGACCCACACAAGCAGATTTACAAGCGTGCAGATCTGTTAGATCCTCAGCGTGGCCAGTTTGTGAGAGGAGTGCTTCTCCATGGCACCACCAAACTAAGGAACATCGGCTGAGCATCACCGAGTTGCTCCATGCAGAAAGGTAACTCCACACACTGGGACCACTGAGGATAGACACGCTTTCAAGAAGACATCAGGTACACAAGAGTTTGAAGCTAGAAGTTATTTAGGGCTTTCAACAGCTGGTAAAAATCTCTGATGGGTATGGGAAAAGGCAAGGACATAAAGAGATAATACAAATTGTGCCATTCCCAACTCACTACAAAGTCAGCTCAGATCTAACAAAACACTTAGGCTGCAAACCCTCAGATGTAATTTCCTTCTGTTGCAAGGCTCCCTAGCACCAAGATCCATCATGCTTCCATTTCAAAAACAGCCAAGTCTTGCCTAACCCGTAAGGCGTTTTCAGAAACTACAGCTCTAATGAAGCTCCCAGTTTCCAGAGTAAATGTAGCCACGCTCAGTCGACTCCCTTTCGCCGCTGGGTCTTTGCACCGAAAAGGAGCCTGGCACAGTTTAAGTTTAAGGGAGAGGAGGGGCTTGCTCACATCATGAGGTTTCATCCTGCAGCTTTTATGACTCTCCTACTCACCAAGTCTGCTAAGCCACACGTTGGCCAGAAGAGAGAGAAGGAGGCAGGGAAGGTGATCTAATCTTATGGGAAAAGAAATTTGTCTTGCTCACGGTAAGCAAATGAAGGCTCAGAAGAAAATGGACTGTCAATACAGCAATGCTAGAGAGGGGGAAAGGGTTGGTTAAATTAAAGATCACAATTGACTTTTAAACGTGAAAGCAATGATTTCAGGACTAGTAAGGGGACTGGATTCTAAAATGGGAGCACTGGAAACTGCTGACAAAATAGTTTCACCGGAACACATTGGAACAAGCTATCAAAGGGCAACGCGTTGGGACTGCTCAGTGCCAAGGACCACATCAGCCACCCAGTCTTCAAAGGGAGAACAGTACTAAAGGGAACTCAGCTAGTGTGTACAGTTACTACGCAGTTAAGTAGAGGCATTAAAATTGATATTAAAAACTTTAGAAGGATTCCAGGGTAAATATATTAGAGACAGTTCATCAAGGCTGGGGAAACTGTATTTACCACGCTCCGGCTGCAGCTCCGTGATGAATCCATGCATCACTCGGTTTTACAAGGCACAGACGAGCTTTGGATACCAACTTACGAGCAAAGACATAGCTGGAAATTTTTGTAATGACAGGAGGAGAAGAGTTTCTACAAGAAAATGTGTACTGACGCATGAAAATTTCCATGACATCCAGACAGCCCTGACAGAACCATATCGTGACAGGCTAGAATAGCTTGTGCTATAGGACTTATATCCAAGGAGGTCGTACAGCCAGGTGAAAAGTGGGCTGGAAAATAAACCAGTTTATCAGCACTTTAAATCACAGAAAAATTGAGGTGGGAAGGGACCCCTGGAGGTCTGCAGTCCCGCCAGCTACTCAGAGCAGGGTTAACTCCAAAAGCAGATCAGTTTGCTCAGGGACTTGTCTGGGCAACTTTGGAGAATCTCCAAGGATGGAGATCCCATTAGCTCTCTGGTCCCTGTGTCCGCATTGCATCACTATCGTGGGGAATAATGTTCTTCTTTGTCTAGTGGGAATTTCCTTTGTTGCAACCTGTGTCTATTACCTCTTATCCTTTCTCTGTGTGCCTCTGAGGAGTGCCTGGCTTCCTAGCTCCTCATTAGGAAGTCAAAGACTGGAAAGAAATCACCCCTTCTTGCCCCGCTCTTCTCCAGATTGAGCAAATCCAGCTTCCTCAGCCTTTCTTTTTACATCGTGTGCTGCAGCTCACTGGCCACCTTGGTAGACCTCTACTCCAGTGCGGTGCAGTCATCACTGGGAGAAGGTCCTGAGCAAGATGGACTCAGGATGGACATCCATTCCCAGAGCTGAAACAGCTGGGGAGGCTGCAGGTGGGAAAGAAAGTGAATGAGAGGCCCCGGCAGAGCTGGCAGGACGAGCTGCGTTTCTGAAATCAGCAGCAGGGGTTGAGCAGGGCAAACGATTCCATCCCAGCTCCTGCAGGATGCATTCCCCATCTCAGTGGCTCCATGGCCAGGGAAGGCATATTCCGGACAGCCCTGTTGCCGCAGCCCCCATCCTGCCGTACATGCATTTCATGGGTTTGATTAGGCAATCAAGCTGATAAAATAGATTAAATTTTCCAAATTTCAGCCTTTTCAGCTAAAATTGGAAAAATAGGTCCTCTGTGCTTAGTGCACACAGAAAGATTTTGAGCCAGTCATTTTCTCCCCCTTAAGTTAATTGCTGAAGTCAAAAGGTAACGAATGAGACCTCCTCTGTCCCCAAGGGGCTGAACAGGTGCTGGAGGTGGAGACATTAGACAACTAATACTAGAAAACTGAAGCTGGAGAGACTGAGACACACGTCCCCCGTGTAGTCAGGATCTCACACCCATCGAATCTGTTGACTAAGACCTTGTATCTCTCAGCGCCAGGAGCTCACCCAAGGAAGAGTGGGCTCCAACCCACTCCTAGGGCAAGCTTGCATGCTTTCTGCCTTCAAAACGTGTCCAGGCTTCTGTTTATCAGCTACACACCTGGGGCGTTACGCAGCCCCAGCATCGCCCCTCCACCCTGGCGAAGTCCTGGCAGACGTCAGTATCCATGCCTGTTCTTTTTCTCTGAGGATCTCATGGGGAATCTTCCCATTTTGGGGGCGATAAGGAGGAGATTATTGTCAAATGTTTGTTGGAACTGAATCCTGCGCCAGCCCCTTTGAGGAATATTTCACAGTGCCACACGACACAGGAGTAGGGGTCAGAGACTTCAGCAAGAAATATTTTCTTTCATAAAAAATACACAGGTTCTCGAGCCTGCTGTGTCCAACATCCCCATACAAAACCTACAACCATCCTCCACTCACCTGTGCTTACTGCACCTTTTACAAAGTGAGAGGAACATTTTGGCCCCAGCTCAAAATCACAATTTATTGATAGACAGCAGTAACACAGCAAACCACAGAGGAAGGAGAAAGCAATTTTGATCCCTTTCAAGAAAAGACATTAAGGGGACAAAGCTGGAGTAAGACTAGATTAGCTTTAGCTTTTTTATGCTTTAAGACTGATCTTATCTTTGCAGGACGCATCCCGTCACCTCCACAGCCCAGGGGTAAATCACTCTGGCTCATGCCAGGTCACAGGAGTAACTTGTCACAGTTTTCCATCACACTAGATGGTGCCTTAGGCATTCTGCACTAAGGGCACAAAATGAGGAGAGAACAGCTTTCTTCCCTGCAGACAACTTCTTCATTCCATATTCAAGCAAAACCTGAATCAGGGCATTTTAAACAAGTGTATTTGGAGTGCACTATTGGTGCTTCACTCACAGGTACTATGAAATTAGTAGATTTTATCTGGAAATCTAGTTCTTTTAAACAAAAAAATTGGAGACCAAGAATAAGCAGTAGTCCAACGCCCCAGTCTCTTTCTATGTAGGTTGGAAACTTTGAAAGAAGGGTCCAAAACACGTTTTTGACAGTAAACCTTACTGAAACCCAGTGTATGTGAAATTGCCTAAGCCAGCAGTTGGTTTGATTGGGAGTCAGTCTCTGGATAACTCATTTTGCTCTGCTTTGTGACATTGAGTGATTTGCACAGATCTGGGACATCTTTTCATGAAGTTCTTTTATCGCTGGACTCCATCTCACTGAAAAGGCTTCATGCAAACTAAATTGAGCAAACGACAGCAATCATGCCCAAACATTTCAGGCAATAAAAGCATATACACAGTTAAAAAAAAAAAAAAGAAAATAAAAAAAATCCATCTCCGTAGCTTCCCAAGTCCGGACTTCTGTGGAATCCTCAATGTTCAGCATTAAAAGTCACCAGATGTTTCTTCTACAGGACATAAAAAGCAATGTGTTAACAAAAGAGAAAAGGATATGCCAGAGTTCCCTGTTGTCTTGTGTGATTTATTTCCACTGGTTAAGCTGAAAAGAGGGACCTGGTATTAGTCCCGATTGCTCTACAGACCTCTGGGGATCCCTCCTTGACGGCAATATCCTACCAGTCTCACTTTTTCTGACACCACGAAGGTGGCATTTACGGTTGTACCCAGCCACGCTTTCAAGCTGATAATCCCACAGCCCCATGGAGAATAGAATGAACCATCCTCATGGAAAGTGGGAGCTGACAGCAGATGGAGTTGTCTGAGCTCCTGATGATTGCTGTTAGCAGCAGAGATTCGTTCCTTCTCACAGCCCGGACATCATCATAAAAGCATGGCAGGGCCTGACCATCAGAGCAAAGGAAATACGGTGTTTTGTTGGGAAAAGGCATGGCCCTAAGGCACTGAAGCTCCCCCTTTCCCAGGGGAGAGCCACTCTTGCCTACATCTACTGCCTGGGGATTTCAGAGAGCATTTTGGAAGAAAATCATTAAACCTGAAGAACTTAACAGACCCCGAAGGCAGCTGAGGGAAATACTGTAAATATAGGCAAAAACTTTCCTAGCAGAAGTCAAACTCCACAATCTTTTCCATAAAGTGGGAATCTCTGTTCAAGTGCAGAGCTGCTTTTGGCCTGACCAGGATGCGCTGACAGCCTGCTCAGAGCTGTGGAAAAGACAGACCAGCCATCTAGACAGAAAGACTAGCCTCCCCGATCCGGGCATCGCTCCCCGCACAGAAAAGCACGGGCACCAACAGCGAAGAGCCAAACTGAAGAGTCTGTTCAACAGAGAACTCCCAGAGCAATGCCCTTAGCTTGGTCTTGCCATGCCGATGCTGGAAAACCCGTGTGCTGGAGGAGCTACTCACCGTGGACCTGATGAAATGGAGCATCTGAACATGTGCTAGACATGTACTTGGCGCATATGTTCAGACCTGTGCTAGGCAGCTCTGGTCTAGAGCCTCGGGGTCTGGTTATCTCACGTGTTTGCAGGCAGGAACTGTCTGCTCTTTGAAGGTTATACCTTGCTCTGTAGCTTCCTCGGTCCTCTTCGACTTCCAGGGTCCGAGGTCCAGCTTTGGGATCTGTTTGCAGCTCACAAAGCTAGATGGGTAACTGTTGGCCTGGAAGATATGTCTTGGTACTTTAGTGATGTGAGTGTTGTCACATATTATTTGTGACAAGGAGATTTTGGCCAGTGAAAAGCGCTGCTGAGAAGTGAAAACCCCACTGTTCTCCCACCAAAACCTGCAGGAGAAAGAAGATGACACAAGAGGTTTTTTCCTTTCTGGCTTCTTCACATTCAAGGCTTCTGCAACGTTATTTCCCATTAACACCAATAACACATTTCTGTTGCCGAGAACAAATTTAAATTTCTGTCATTTAAATCAAGAGTCCTGACTCACCAGCTGGATAATTTAAATTGCTTTTCTGCCATGGATATATAATAAAGATGCAATTGAATTAAAACCTTTCCCTGTGTTCCCTCAAATGAGGCACAAGCACCCTCAGCACATACTGAATGCCGACTGTGGTTACATCCACGATTGCCATGCTGCAACCAGCCCTATAATTACTGTCTTTAAAAAAAAAAATGGGTTGTTGTCTCCTGCCATAAGGATAGGATTTCTAGATGTGCAGTAGACCGTTTGCCTTTAAGCTCCCCATACGGAGGTTTGAGCTCATAAGTCTTTCTAGGCAGAAAAGTTTCCCAGAAACACTGGTGATGGTCCCGTTTTCAGGTGATATTGCCAGCCAGTACAGGAAATGCAGCTGAAAATGGGGCATATAACGCGCTTCTGCACGTGATGCCCCTGAGCAAATTCAAGGAGGCGGACAACTTCAGGTATGTTGAAAGCACAACACTGCTCAGATGATTTTGGCTGGCAAGCAAACCCCAACCCACCCATCTCCTGGTGCAAGCGAAACCCAAACACTGCTATGTCAGACCACAGGGCTCCAACTCAGAACTGGGATGGAAAGGAGAAATAGAGAAAAATCAGCTCTAAGACCCCTGAGAAGTGCAGAAGACACTGCGATGGTGCGAACTCAGGAGACAGGAAGGTGCACGCACGTTTGATTTTTGCAGGGCCCAGCAGCCCAGAAGGAGCGGTCCCACGGAGAGGGGCCGGGGATGCTGCCAGTGCCGGGGAAGCAGCTCGGGCTGAGCTGGGACTCAACCAAGACAGAACAATTAATTTCTTTTACTCCCTGCAAAGCCTGAAAGTGTGTCAGTCTTTCAGCAACATCCCTTGGTCTGCAGGCGAATTTTCAAAACTACCCAAAGCACGAGCCACCACACCAACAGGTGCTGAGCATCTACTGTCAGTGCAAGCCATTTAGGCTGATTAAACCTGACGGCTTTTTTTCTAATGGGTGAAGTCAAACCATCCTGGTTTTCCCACCTTTAGAGCCATACCTGTTTTTCTTGTTAAGGTATGTATATGTTTCCCTTTGCTGGAGTGAGCTGCTGTTTGAACACACTGTGACACGGGCCTCCTTGAAACCACTTACCTGAAGGAGGAGAAGGGCAATCCAATTCGGACAAGTAGGGAACAGGCTGAGGGTGAAAACCTTTGGCTGGGAAGGGACCTTAGCCTAGGTTCTCAACCATGATAGATTCATACAGGGGATAAGAACATCACCAGAAACGGAAAAGAACAATAGGAAGAGTAACGAAAAAAACCCAAAACCAGCTGGAACAGTTTCCAAATCTGCATAAAGAAATCCACATAAACTCCAGTCTCCTTCTGTCCTTTGGGGTTTGTATACCCAGCTCCTCTCTTACCTGTCTCCATCACGAACATTCCTGAACTGGGTACCGATGAGACAAGCCATGAGAGGTCCAACTCTGCCTCCGTTCACAAAGGGCTCTGCGAGTGCCCCAATCCAAATATCAATATTCTTTGGTGTCCCATACAGCTGTAGGAACTTCTCTGCCAAACCACGATTCCTCAACACTAGAGCAAGTCCCTCCAATCCAGAAGGTTGTGGAAGCCCACAGAATTGTCTCCAGGAGTTATAACCTGTAAGGAGTTGGGTATCAGAGCAGACACAGGTCAGTACTGTGTTTTCCCTTCCTGGAAGGGTTTTTTCCTCTATTTTTCCCAAAGCTGGGGCACGGGTAGATTCCCAATATGTTTAAAACCATTTTCTAAATTTTTCTATATTTCTGTTAATGCCATCGACTTTCTGCTCCTCCAGAGCCAGTTCATCCTGCCTGGCATTTCAGTGCTGTGTGTGGAAGGGCCATGTCTTTGCAAGAGATCTCTGCTAGTGGGAGTTGCTCTATCACCTTCCAGCGCCGTTTTGCTGCTCCACTCGGCAGCAATGCCGGTGCCTGTGCACAGCCCTCCAGAGCCATGGTGTGCCTGAAACAACCTCCTGGTGATGTGACCAAGGAACTACAGAAGACCCATGCCCTGCTGAAGCAGGATTGACCTCAGGGCATTTCAAATAGCAAAGGAGACCTATGTTCAGGCACTTGCTCCTCCATGTGCTGCCCCATCTTCACTGTGACCCAGGAACCCTAAGGGAGCTCAGGGAGCACACAGTCTCAGATACCTTGAGATACAGCCACAGGAGAGAGGTCCACACAAAACTTGTTGAACTTGCCTTCGTTGAAAGCGAATCTGGACAAGGTGCTGGTGCTAACTCTTTCTGTACAACACGACAGTGGCCAAGTACTGCCCCACAGCTGGTGTCACTCATGTCCCTGTCCCACAGGGACAAGCCATCCCACACTGCAGAGAGAGCTGTACGTAGCCCAGGTTACTTCAGGTGGGAGAGGACCACTGGACTTTTTGCCAGCTGGACTAATTTTTCTGTACTGCAAACAGCTGAAAATCCACTGGACCACAATGGGTGCACAATTCTGCGTCTTGGTGGACAGGGCACCTACCCAGCAAAGGGCAATTTGCGACTCGGTGTCTTATCAAATGACTGCTTAAATAGAGGAAAAGTCTATGGAGCACAAATGCGACCTCCTACCTGCCAACTTAGTGAACTGTTAGGTGTGGGGATGAGATGATGCTGCAGCCTACATCTCTGCTGTGAGCAGGATGTCTAAAAACTGGGGAGAATTCAGAGAAAAAGATACAGCATGTGGTGCCTGGATGACACCACTATCAAACAATTCAAGGGGACTGAGAATTTGATTTATCAGAAAAAGAACTAGGAAGCTTTTTTGATCTTGCTATACCATCATCACCTTCATGGGCTGTCTAACATCAAGTAGCAGTTGGGGGTGGGCTGAGACCCAAAGGCTGGGAGCTAAACACAAATTCACACCAGAAATACGTGTCAGCTCCGCTGCAGCACATCAGCAGCCAAAGCTATCAATTCAGGATTTGTGATTCAGATCAGGTTCTGCACAACAGTGTTCCTAAATAAAGCATGGAAAAATCACAACGTTCTGTTGCAGGAAAGGCAGAGCAATCCTGCGACCTGACCGTGCACCTGGATGTATTGCAAAGCCCCTGTCTGGGCTTAAAACCTGTGAATCCAGCACGCTTTTCATGACAGTTTCAAAGTGAGCCCTGTTGCATCTCCCAGGACGTTACTGACACAGCAGCTGCAGGCGTTTACATCAGCTTAACGACACTGTTGGGCAACGACACACCCACGAGCCAGTTGTAAAGTCCTATCAACAATCTATTTCCCAAGACCATCTTGCAATGCCATTACACTGGTTTTGCATCTGGCAGAGCTCTGAGAGCGGTTCTGACATGCTTTTTTTTCTGGGACACAGTCTTTATAGAGAAATCACGATGAGATTTTCCACACATGCTCCAATCTGCTTCTCCAGTCACGTGTGGCTGGGCTGCACCACCACTGCAGATGCTTGGAGAGAAGCCACGGGGGACTTTTGGCCCTGATTCCACTCCTGCAAACTTGTTGCTGAACTACTTTCCCCATTTTGCCATTTGAACAACAATACAAATGAGTCAGTTACTGAACACTTGACTCTGGTCTGTGCAATGTTCTTCTGGCCATGTGTATCCTCCAGCTCCAGCCAGGCTCTGACTTCATCACTCCGCCTCCTATCCACTTACCTATGGTTGTACAGAAATGATGAAAAGGTTTGGGAAAGAGTAATTTCAGCCAAGCATGGGCTTGGAGATGTTTCTCAATGTTCAATCACAGGAGCACCTGATTTCCACTTGTTTTCTTTCAGAAGCTCTGTTCCCACCGCCAACTTACCTGGGAGGCCATGATCTCTGCTACGCTGCATGTTAAGCGCGGCTAAATCAAACCCGATCCTCTCAACCTGCTCAAACAACCGATCCCGGAGCTCATCCACGACCATTTGCTGCTGTGACATCAGCTTGGCCTGATTAGCCATCAGGCTCCGCAGAAAGGGGTCGATACCACCTGCAATGGTTACACAGGGACTCGTGAGCAGTGCCGGGTGGCGAGTGCGTGTGTAAGAGGCTCTGGAGAGCTCCACACAGCTCATGTTTAATTATAAGCTTCTACGACAAGAGAATCAATTTTCCTGCTCTTAAAGAATTAAAAAGAAAATACTTTGAATAACGTTCTTAGAGTCTAGAGCAATTAAGCAATCGGACTGCATGCTTCATAATAAGATGGGCCACATTTGACTGCAGAGCACAGCTATGTTGGGAAAAACTCTGGCTGGTAGTAAAGGTAATTAATACTTTTAATGCAAACTGCTTTTAAGTTTGGCTTGAAGCAGAAGCTCATCCAGAGAGGGCAGAAAAGGCGGAATGAAATAAACTTACACTGCAGAGGTGCAAGAAAGGCTTTACCTTCTTTAATGATCCTCCAGACACCAAAGAAGGTGTTTCTGAGTAGAATTTTGGGACCTATGGGCTTGTAACTTTGATTTAAGCGGTCAACAGTTGGGGGAACCGAAGCATGAGCAAAACGAAAAGCCAGGGTGAAGACATTGGATATTCGAGGATCCGCAGATTCATTGTAGCCCTGGTAGCGAGGAATCAGAGTCCGGAAACTGGCTCCCAACAGAAGAGGCAGGTAGTCCCTGTAGGTTATAATCTAGGGGGAAACAAGGAAAGTGTGAATCATTAATTTCTTGGCCATCGGTTTCTTTGGAAGCAAAGTTATTGTTCATGTCTCAAACTATGGGAGCTGTCACACCGAACTTCTTTGACGGGATTTATGTAGGAGATTTTGCTAGCACAGACTCTCCAGGACCAGCCTTTCTTTCACCTCATCAGACCTTCACCTAGCTGCTCTGGCAGTCCAGTGAGGGACATTTCTGGCACTGTTGAATGATATTGTTGTTTCTTCAGCTCCGTGGCCTCGGTTCCAAGCCTCTTCTGCACCTGGCCACACGCAGTGCAGCTCCAGGCACAGACACAGGCACTGCAGGCCACTGCCTGGGCTCCTCGTTTCTCCAGCCACCCATGGTGGGATCTCTGCACTCTCTAGCAGTGATGAGATTCCCATGAACGTGCAGTAATTCGCAGGAAAATGCAAAATGGACATAACTGCTCCAGGAACATCAGGAAGCACAGACACTGCTCGTGCCTGACCCATGCTCATCCTCCGTCTGTGCACCGGGATCCTCTGTCTGTTGGTGCTGAGGACTTGGCACTGAGGTGTCCCCAGACATGCTCCTCCCTGCCTCAACAGCTTGGTAGGTCAGAGCAAGAGGAAAGCCTGCCAAATCCTCCCAAATATTCCCTCCTGTCCTAGAGGTAGAGGCCATTCCCATCAGCCAGGTAGAACTGCATTTCCTCCTCCCTCCCACACTACGTGCTTCAGATGACAAAGTCAACAGTGTTGGCACAGATGATGTCACCACCCACGGGCAGCTCTGTTAGTCCTCCCATAGTACAGGTTTCCAACCCTGGTCTCATGTCTCTTTGGGATATTGAGAAGGCTGCACAATATAATTTTAAAAATCAAATTCTTTGTCAATAGGTGAACAGGTCTTCATTGTCTGAAAATTGCAAGAAGATGAAACCATTGATCTAACCATGACGATGTAGACAATGCTTTTAGTACAATTGTTTGAGTCTCTCCACATTGGCTTAGCCAACGTCTTTATTCAACAATACTATCATATTTAAAATGACAGTTTTAAAAACTTAAACCTTTTGATATTCCTGCTTTTTTTGTTGTTTGTTTTTTTGAGACAACTCAGAAGACAGGTTTCCAATTAGGTATGACTAAGCACTGCCTTTGGAAACCCTATGTCTTCTTCTCTCATAGAAGCTGGCCTTTTCTGTTGGCTGTGAAACCTCACCTGGCTTTGAAGCTGGTCCTGCTCCAAACCTGCTCCCACTGGACAGGAGACCTTGAGAGGTCCCTTCCAAGAACAGAAATATTTCTGTGACCTTAGGGTCTCATCCAGGCTGAAGTCTGTGGTGCAGCACAGTCCCGAGGGGCTCTTTGCCCCATAGTGGTAAGGACAGAGGAATGCCGTAGCTGGTTGCACCCACCAGCACATGGGGCTTCTTGAGAGGAGGAGGCCCACAACCCAGAGGAATTTTAATCCAAATCTCCAATACCATTTTTATCCCATACCAAACACTGGTTAGAAAAACTTTTTCTGAGACTTTTCTGTCCCCATATTTCTCAAACAAAAATGTGCAGTTAAAAACCCATCAAGCAATTTGGAAATTTAGCAGTAGAGGGACATCAAAGATGCAGGCAGACCCCTCTGTATCAGGTATCTCTGAGTGATTTTGTTTTGGACTAAAGGGGCTGGTGAAAAGAATTTGGTCATTTGGACCCCAAAATATTGCACCCGTTGGACACCCCACACTAACAAAGCCCATCATGTTAATTCTGTGAGACTGCAAGACAAGGCAGCAGAGCCAGGACACAGGACATGGTGGCTGGTACCTGGATCATGGCTCCCAGGATCTTTCGTGCCTCCTGGTAGAGCTGCTCTCCGTTCCAGTGGGGATTTAGTGTCTTCAGCTCTCTAGCCAGGCGGTTGTGCTCCCGGACAAAGAGCGTGTGCATGCACGCCAGCTCCAGCATCTCATTTGCTCGAGAATCACCTAGGAGTATCACAAGTGAGTGGACTCGTACTGCCAACGACCTGCCTGTGCTTGGCTGCTTCCCACGGGAAGGAGGCAAACGTCATGCTGGGAACCATGCACAGGGAAATGTTTAGATGTCTCGATATCTGCATTGTGAAGAAGATGGGTAAGAAACACACAGGAGGAGAAGGAAAACAGGGCCTGTGCCCCAAGGGCTGGAGAGCACCAGTGAAAAGCCAAATTTCTGCTGAGGCAGCAAAAGTCAAGATGGTTGTGCTCAGCATCCCAGAGAGATGGGGAAGTATTTTTTTTTTTTTTCAAATAAAGGCTAGGAGCATTAACTCAGGAAGATAAATACAAGTAGTTGTTCTCCAGGTTTCCATATCAGAGGGACAATCTCACAGCTCAAGAGAGAAATGAAAATGTGCAGAGGGAAGTCAGGATGGCCAAGGGAGCTCTGTAAACTCCAAGGCATCCTTCAAACCAGCTGAAACTATGGCCAGAGCAAGATGACAGTCACAATCAAGCTCTCTGGTGAGTAAAAGTAAGAGCAAAATGAGTCACAACTTGAAGGAATAAATTACAAATGGCAGCACTATGAAATATTCAATCCTTCTTCAAACATCTAGGGCAGGAAACTCAAGAGCAAGCAGGTGATGGAAGTATAAAGAGGCACTCATAGAAAAGTAAATATGTCATGTTTAGTCCCCTAGTCCCACAGTAAATAGAGGGATTTGCTCTTGCATTCAGCACAGAGCCCTTTTCATTTACTGTCAAAGGCTGTCTGTAAGAGACTGTGGAAGAAGAAACAAAAGAAGCACTGTTTCCTCCAGCAGAATGCATCCACCCAGGGCTTCCAACGGAGCTCCGGTAGGAAATCGCTGAACCCTGTTAGGCAACTGCACACGTAAAATTTCCCCAGCTCTCAGGGACCGGAAAAGCCACAAATAAGACACTGAATTTTCAAAGGAGCTTCCGAGCCAGCCTGAACTGTTCACTGTGAATTCATTGATGGCCATGTACCAACTATGGAACACCAACTGCTCCAGCAGCCCTTAGCTGCAGAGTCCTGGGGCTGGGAGCCCACCCTGGGAAGCATCCCATACGCCTGGTCCTCACTGGGCGCCGGCCTTTGGCCACAGGTCCTGCGTGGTCCTCACCAAGGAGAGACCTGCACAGAACTGGGCAAGTGGCTGAAGACATGGAACAGTGGATGGGACAAACAGAGAGGTGTGAGAGGCTGCAGGAAACATAAAACACCAAGAGCTTAAAAGGAGGGCGCTGGAGGATGACACGAAGCAGAGCTCTCCCACGGGTCCCACCGCCAGGTCCTGATGGTGTCCAGTGACCATGGGGATGTTGTTCAGAGGATTTCGGGCCAGATATGTAGAGGGTCAAGGGAACAGAAATCAGCTGCACAGCAGGTGAGATCTGTTGTGCCCTCAAGCTTTCTCTGGCAGTGCCATGAGCAGCCCAGCGTGGCCAGAGCCAGCAGGAGTTAGCCAGGAGGTCCTGCTGGCCAAAAAAAAAAGACCAGGGAGTGAGAGACTAATTCATAAGGTGTATCAGGAACGTCCATCTCTGGGCTCCTGCAGGCTTGTGGCAACACCCTGGTCCTCACTGGCAGAGGCCAGGGAGAAGGGAGCAAAGCTCCGGGGGTCAGTTATTTTGTCTGTGTGTGCTGGGGACAGAAGAAGACAGCAAATGGCAGCAGGTGGGAATGTTGTGGCTGTGCAGTGTTTTGGCTGGAGGGGAGGCATGGTCCTGGGAGGCTGTGCCCAGGACAAGAGGACTTACTTTGGGTTGAAGAAGTGGTCAAGAGGATACCAAAAGCGTGACAAAGGATAAACGGGAGCTGGGGGCTGTCTTGGTGGACTGAAGGCCTGTGCTGATGTCCTGGCTGGTGTTCTGCCAGCGCACCCCCAGCCTCCTCAGTGGTGGGGACACATCTTACGAGGTCACCTTGGTCTGTGGATAGCCTCATTTTCAGTCCAGCTGGGATCTAAGCTCCTCTCACAGTGCAGCAGACGCACTGATGTGCAGCAGCACAGGTAAATGCTTCGTGGAGGTGACCCAGCCCAGCACCAACACACCTGTACCCATCCTGATGGAAGAGAGACAGCCACCAAATGACAAGTATGGACAAGCCATTGCCTTCAGTCTAGTCTGCTGTTGCTGGGTTTGCTTGGCTCCATCATGGCCCTGGTTCCCAGGTCACCTCCAGCAGCCCTGTGTGCTCTCTGGGCCCTACACCAGCGCTGCTGAGCAGAGATGGGACTGCTTCGCTCCAGGAATATAGTCACCAAGAAGACTTGGAAACAGTGAGGACCTTTCTCTTACCTAGCACGGCCTGTCCCAGTCTTTCATGATGTTTTGCTATGCTCTATTTTCTACTTAAATAAGGAAAGCAAACTTGTAAAGAAATGAACTGGAGCTGGTGGAATTGTTGGCTCTGGATTTCAGGGCTAGGGTTGCCAACATCCAACTTACCTGCAAGAAAGCAAGGGATTTTAGCTTCCCCGCTGACTTTAAGACAGGGGTCCTTCTGCATGCTGTCAAAGGGCATATATGCCTTCCCACCATCAGTGAAATTCCGGTTCACATCCAGCAAGCCCAGCTGGCTGGTCTGATCCCTCAGTTTGTTGGCCAAAGGCACTTCACTGCCGTACACCACACTGCCATCAAGAAAGGAGGTGAGCGCGTTGATCTGGTCTCGGATTGCTCTGCCACTGGTACAAGCAGGAGCTGAGCGGAAGAAAGGGAGGCAATCTCTCGTGTTTTTAATTCGTGGGTCATTGGGTGGGATCTGCAGAAAGGATAAAAGAATAATTTATCACCAGTTCTGGGGTGCAGAAGCTGCACTGTGATACTACAGCCATGAGAAAAGCCAGGCAGGAGCCATTTCAAAGACAGTCCCCAAGCTAGACAGCATGGAGATCAGTCATAAATCCCAGATATGAAGGGTCAGATTGACAGCAGAGATGCTATTTTAGGAGTCCAAGTCCCAAATATGGATGAAAGCCTTTAGGTGCCTAAATTTCCATAAAGTCCTACAGATACCTACACTTCTTCCCCTGAATATATACATATTGGATTGAATCTTTAAAGCTCAGGTGTTCCTATCTCACGTTGGAGTCTAGTGTCCATATCTACACTGTGCATAGTTGTCATCCAGAACTTGTGACCCTGCCTGCTTCTCAAATGCATGTTGGGCAAATATTCAGTGATGCTTCATCCATTTACAGTTTTCCTTGAAAGGAAATACAGGTAGATGGGAGAGCCAGAGCTGCAGTACGTCTCCAAAGGCAGGAGAGCAGGGCTGCAGGGTGGACATGTACATTAAGCATTTATTGGAGCGGAGACCGCAATGTGACCATCGTGCTGATGCCTCAGCCACTAATGAGAGATGCTCATCACTTCCATGCCCCACGTCTTACTGAGCATTTAACCATCAAATGGGCATGGATTTCCTGGGGTCTTGACACCCATAAGCTCCTGCCTCTGCCATATTTACTGTAATCCAGGCATCACCCATGTTGCACTTGCACCATACCTCCAAAGCAAAGCCATAGCTTTGAGGGAGACGGGGAAATTGTTGGAAATGAGGGAAAGACAGGCTGTGACTGTGCCTGACATCTGGGGACAGCCCCTGGGACCCAGCACCGCCACCTTGCAGAGAACAGTCTGACCCCCTTGGCCTGCTCTCGGAGGATGTCCCTCTATGGTCAAGGACCAGGACAACCACCAACATCTCCTGGTTGGAGTGTAGATACCCTCTCCCCTTCTCCCCTGCAAGAAGGCGGTTGGTTATACCTCAATAGGAAAGCAAGGGGGCTGCTTGACACAGCTGGTGTCACAGTCCTCCTTGCCACTGAAGGTGACTCTGGCTGGGGTTTCCGGACTGAAATCCAGGTCGTGGTCAATAAACTGGCCCCACTGCATGAACATGAGTGATCTCTCCTGGTCCATCCTGAGCTGCTCAGGGGGGAAGCGGACAATCTCGTTTGACACTTTTCGAACCTGCAGGGGGTGAAGGCAGAACATGTGTGTTAGGAAATGACTTGTACAAATGGGTGCATCAGTTCGTAGGGTCACCAGCAAAAATTCACAAGGCATTCCTTGTACTTCACAGAAAAAAGCCCACATCTCTGTCCAAGTTGGAAGGCGTTACTGAGTGCCCCTTTGCTGAGCACTGCATTGTTCCGGCTCTAGCCAGGTTTCTGAGCCTCTAGGCCAAGAGTAACCCTTGATGGACATACGGAAGCAGCTAAGAAAGAGCCAGACTGAATACGTGGGAAAGGGAGGCAAATTTGCATAAAAGACCAATTTGAAATAGAAGTGTGGAAAAAAATAGTCTTTGGGAATTTCTGAGTTATCTCAGTAAACTCCTTCCAGCAGAACACTGTCCCAAAGCCCTCTTCCCTTCTCATCCCTTCCTTATCCATCACAATTCTCCCACCAGGTCTTCCTTCATGTATTACTACAGAAAAAGTGGTCAAAACTCTGCTCAAGCCCTGACACTGTGCTGTAGAACAGAGTTAGGAAGTACCATGCAAGCACGAGAGTAAGGCACACAACCCAGAAAATTGCAGAGCTCCTCATTAGTCCTGTTGTTAATCATAGCCCAAGAGACCAGAAATGACATCAGTGTCCCTGCTCCCACCCAGGTGCCACGAGAGCCAGAAGCACCCCTGCAGATCAGCCCGCCCATGGACCCACATACACAGAATTTCTAGCTGGATATTTTTTATTCTGGGGATTCACTTGTTCATTTTATCCTCTGGCATATTGCCTTTCAGGAGACAACCAGCTTCCACAAACCAAGTCAAAAAAGGTGAGTAAATTACTTTGACTTAAATGCACTTAATTTCAAAGAACACATTGTGTAATTCTTTCTTTATCCTGTGCTTCTGCAGTAAGCAGATCAATTTTCCTTGGCTTTTCCTGAAAACATGGGAGTTGGAAAACATTTCTGTTAGATCATCCCAGAGATTCTCATAAGATCTACCTGAAGCTGGTGAATTTAACTTCCTCCTGCTGATCACCACCACGCCAGCTGGTGGATGTGCACTTGGATGCCTGTGATCTATCCAAGGATTGGCAATCCCTAAACCCTGATCCTGCATTTTCAGACGACTGTTACAAACATTACCAGTGGAATGAGGAATCCAGATAAACGCTTTCCTTCTGTCCACCCATGGGGAAGTGACACGCCATCCTCATATTCTGCTGGCAACCATCTGACCAAGGCTCTGTTTGAAGCTCCTAGTGATGGGTTTCTCCTGTCGAAGTGAATGGAAGAACAGCAAACTATTAGTGTCATTAGGATCACGGCAGGGCCAAGAGCTCATGGATGTGGGGAGAGACAGGAACCTTGGAATGGGACCACACAGCGATGTACAGCGGTCAGGGAGCTGCTGCAGCCCTGTGGGTTTGGTGCTATCGGTAAGCCTCAGGTTTAATAATAATAATAACAACAATAATCATAATACACACCAAGCCTCAGCTTCTCCCAGGCAAGAACTCAGGTTGCTGGTGACTCCTGGTGCCATCCAGCCTGAGGAAGGGCCTTCAACCTCAGCCCATGGGTGGAAAACAAAGATGAAATCTTAACATCAGAGGAAAGGGGCAGAGACTTAATCCCATTCATTTAATGGTATTACCAGTGATCTTTAATACAAATGGGGTGATTTGGATTGTGAGTGTTACTATGCTGTAATTGGACTAAGTGGTTATTATAGTTTGATTAGGCCATTAAAGCCTTAATTAGATTAATCATATATTTAATTTTGGAGTGCATGTGTAAGATGTGTGCTCTGGTTGCCTGTCATAGCCCGTGGGTGTAACATTGCCTAGGGCCAAGCCATGGAGGGACACAGAGCACAGCTGAGCCCACCTTCTCCAGGACTTCAGGGTCTGGTTCAGGTGTGATGTCCTTATCCCAGAGCCCAGATCCCCCTCCTGAATGAAGACACCGCTGTCTGAAAATGGAAGGAGGCAGGTTGCTCTTTCACTACTTCTTGCAGAGATACCTGAAGGCTAAAGCATCCCCTAGGCAGGCAGACCTGTCTGAGCTCTTTCCTGTGCCAGAGGTGCTCCCAGGAGATGCTCTGCCTACCAGGTTCTTGGAAATAGGGGAGGGATGTGGAATGTTCCTATACTGTCCCTTTTAAAACACTCTGCTCTTTAGCACAGCTTCTCTTTCATTACAGTAGGAAAGCTTTGGATACACTGAGAAATAGTTTTTATAGCCCCCTTTACAGTCATGCCCCTGCATTTGTCCAACCACGGGACATGCACAAGGTGCTCTCTCCCAGCCCATGTGCCCAGATTTCCTCCTGGGCACAGAGATGGCGAGATCATGCCCCAGTATGGGTTTGGGTCAGGAAGCACTTTGAGAGCCTACAAAGGTGCAGAGCCAGACAAAGCTCAGGAGAAGCAGAAAGATGCAGCCTGAGATAGTTTGGGTACAACACCAAGGACCCTTGAAGCGACTGTAATTAAAATCCCCACACATCTAGGAAACAACACTGTGGGCTGTGAAAACCTAAAGAAGGCATCCTACATGGATCATCCTTGGGGATGTGGGTCTAGTTCTACTGATGGAGGACCCATCCACCCACCCTCCTGTTGACGCAGCCCCCTCACCTGTTGTTGCACTCGCCAGTGATCGTTCGGTAGATGCGAGAAACATCACAATTCATTTTCTTATCCTGCTGGTCACATCCGCTTGCCTTGAAAATCATCCCCAGCTGAGCCGGTGTCAGCAGATCTGCCAGGTAACAACAGGGAATAAACACGCAGGAACATACTGGCCCTACTGGGTTTGCGGTGCCTCCTAGGCTCAGGAAAAATTTTTCCTTCTTGTACCCTTGAAATGGTTTCTTATCACAGTATCATCCGGAAGAGCATAAGGGGCTGCCATTTAATGTCTTCCTAGAATCATAGAATCATAGAATTCTAGGAAGACCTAGAATTCCTGCTCAAAGATGTGCTGAGGATGCTCGCTTGAGCAACAGATTGCTTTTTCTGGTTTGGAAAGCATTAAACCTGACAACGTTGTGGTCAAATCTTATTTATAATTACCGGTTAGGCCTGTGCAGCAGTGGAATGATTTTCTAGCATTAGCAATCCTTTTTCCGTCCTCTCCCCTCCTTTTTTTATCTCCACCACAAATTGCTAACAGCTACAGTCATCCTAGTGGTGCGTTACAACTTTCTTCCCCCTGTGAAGCAGCCACCAGCATGTACCACCACTGCTCCAAGCTGCCTGGAGAAGAATCCATCAGGTGGCTGGGCAGCACAAGGGGACGCTGGCTTTGCTTTTCCCAGTGCATGGCAGATGAGTGGCCGAGTTCAACCAGCAAAACCTTCCCGGCTATTGCTGCTAGCACAGCACGTCCTGAGTCCCTTGGAGGTTTCCTAGTCACTGCTGCCACCAACAGCTTGGGTCACAGCATGGTTCACGAAGCCACTGTGGCCTCCTGGGGCAAGCGGCTGAGAGGTGGCCGCTGGGTGGTCTGGCAAGATGGGAGCATCGGTGCTGGAGCATCGGTGCTGGAGCATCGGTGCTGGATGGAGGGGCTGGAGCCGAGCACTGTCAGCCCTGTCTCCCTCTTCCTGTTCACCCCGCGCTGGAGCGATGCTGGAGCACCACATGACGTGTGTCTTGGCCTGCCAGTGCTTTGCTGTGATGCTGGGAATCCCCACGAGCCCATCTTTGTATGGCAGGAGCCCTCCCTGTGCCTCCCTGAACCGTCTCTTACTGCCCCCCATTTGCCTTCTCCTCTCAGCACACTGGTCTTGCCGGGAGGCCAGGACTGCCACCTCATGGAGGACATCGCTCCTTCAAGACACATGCTGAAATGTCCTTTCAGCCTGCTCTGTTCTCATCCTCTGCTCGTGCCTTTCTCACAGCATCCTGCTCCCGACGCAGAACAATCTGGCAGTGACTTTGACTATTTATCGCGACCTGAAGTCTGGCAGAAAAACTACTTACCTCGGGGTGAGTCACGTCCTCTGTGTTTGCTCATTCCCTACTCAAGCAAAAGAATATTATCCTACAAGCTTTGACCCGTCGGTACATTAACCGCTATACTGCAGAAAGACCCAGGGAAGTGCACAAAGCACTTTCATTGACGGATAAACCCCCAAATAATTTTTCAAGATGGAAAGAGAGCACAGAAAAATAACTCAGCTTTGCCTCACTGCAGTCACGTGGGAGGGATTTGAGTCGTGGCCCATCGTAACCCCCTTTCGTTCCCTCCTCCCAAGCCCCACAAAGCCCCAGTGACCAAGCCCCGTACCTTCTTCCTCTGCCTTCCTCCCAGCGAAGTGAGATCCTTACCTGTGACGTTGAAGTCCCTCCTCACAGCCCATCGCAGCTTCTCCTTGAGGAGGGTCAGGGTGGTTTCCATGTAGTCTGCAGCCCGGACGGCAGCCCGAGTCCCCGCCACCGGCTGTTTGAAATATCTCAGGAGCTCTATTGGGGTCAAGGCATCGTTCTGCAGGTGCTCCTTTATGCTGCAAGGGAGAATAGAACAAAATCTGCAGGACTGAAATGGGGCAAAGCCAAGAGTCCTGCAGGTTACACACCTGAGCGTCGGGCACCCCAGTTCTCCTGGCGTGTCACGAGTCTGAATTGCAAACAAAGTCAGAGTCATCTACCTCCCTGCACGGCGACTGGAAGAGACCAGGGCTGCTCCTGCCACCCTCGGCAGACGAGCAGAGTGAGTTGTAGGAAGGGAATCTCTTAAATTGCCCAGCTCCATCTGCCAGAAGACAAATCGTAGGTCTTTGCATCCTTGAGGCAACCAAACCTCACTCAACTGTTATCCAGCTCATCGATGTCTGCAGGTGCCAGTCTGCATCCAGAGGTCCCAAACGTCTCCAAGTCCCCCTGTCTTAATGCTGCTGGAGCCTCCTCTCAGATGGAGGGGTCCCTAAGCCAACGAGGGGTTTCAGAGGACACTGAAGGAGGACACGTATGGGCTGGTAGGAAGCCGTATGCTCCGAAACCATGGCGGCAAAAGCTGGGCTCTCCTGTCAGATCCCACAAAATATCCTCACTGCAGCCTACAGCGGTTTGCTCCCTCTGTAAGAGGGAACCACTAGAAATCAGCAGGAGCCTGTGCTGGCTCCAGTCCTCCTCGGGGTATCCCTGAGGGATGGAACAGAGCCAAGCAACTGAGCTGGGATGGAGAGCATGCATGGAGGACAGAGTTACAGCTCTTAGGGACCCAACAGACTGGAGACATGGTGCAAAAACAGGGGGAAGGCAGGCAAAATGCTGGACTACAGCCCACCGTGCTCCCAGAGGACTTCGAACCCTTGTCTGCTCTGCCGGAGCGCAAAGGAAAAGCCGGCAATGCTGCAGTGCAGGCAGGGCACGCAGCGTATGCCCGCAGCCCAGCCCAGCCCCGACTCTCACCGCTCACGCGTGCGCTTGTAGGCTGCATCCACCAGCCCCTTGGCCTCGTCCATGCTGCTCAGGAGGGACGTGTCCAGCAGCTCCTCTGGCAGATCTCGGTAAGGGAAAGGGAAGAGCAGAGGTGAGAGCGCTGTCTCCCACCTGGGAGCATCCCTGTGCCACAGTGGGGTTCTCTTCGGGCCTCCAGCACCCAGACATATTGGCACAGCAGCGCTGGAAGTAATTGCTGCTGCTCCCTCTCTAGAGAGAGAGATAGCTGTATATATGCATATATTTCTCAGGGGACTCTGAAGGAGTCACTCCTGGGCATGAGACGGGTATCTCCATCAGCGCAGGCTTCAAACAGCCACCGTGAGAGATGTAGGCATCATCCCTCCTGTCGTTTCACAGGAGAGCACTTGCTATTTCTTCGAGACGTTTTGCAACCACAATTAATGTGAGTCATCTTATTTCTACACCTCCAACCATAGTTGCCTTCAGAGAGCCTGCACAGATACCGCTGGCGGCCGTAACAAGCTTTAAGAGCCCTCGTCTGCTGTTTTTCTCATCACTGTGTTTACTCCCCCACTTTTTGTCCTAGGTTGGTTGCCAATACACCTATGGTGAGTTTGGGTCCTTCTCCATGGCACCCGCTGGCCAAAGCCCGTCTATATCCCCCTACACCTCAAGGCAGGAGGATACACAGCCCTATTTCCCCACTGCTTCTCCCAGTCCATCCTGCAACCTCCTGCCACCCTCGCTGCTCCCCCTCCTGCTCGGGGGAGCTCCCAAAAATGAATTGCATCCCCGTCACCTGCTGGCTGCGGGTCACAGAACGGGAGGGCACAGCCCCTGGTGGGCTTCTCTGAGTGACAGCATTTTCCTATAGCTTCTAGGGAAGATGAAAACTTCAGAAATTGGCATGAAGGGGATAAATATCTCCAAATTCTCCCCATATTCTTTAAAATATCTTCCCTGATCAACCCAGAGTTCATCTCCTTGACAATCTTGCTGAGAACAATTATTGTCTGGACTGCCATCTGAGCGAAAGGAAAGGTCAGGCATGGGCTTTCCATAAGGACGTTACACTGTAAATTAACAGGCAGAGGTCTCCACGCATTTTGGAGCAGTGATTCAGGGCTGGAAGAGAGCCGAGTGGCCGCCCCTTCCCCAAACTCCACAGCCCCGAGTAGCTCCAATTCACCAAACGCTGCAGCAGCTGAAGCAAGTTCACTTAGAGACGATAACTCATTCCTCGCAGGAACCAGCTCCCCACCACCCCGAGAAGAGGAGAGCTCAATTTTCAGCCTCCACAAAAACCAGCACAGGTGGAGTCGGGGAGCTGCCCGCCGCCGGCACTGCAGCCCCCAGCGAGAGGCTGCGCTCGCCGCTGCGGCCAGCGTGCGGGGAGGGAGATCGTTGGACTGTGGGGATGGAGCGGTTCTGAGAACGGACCTCTCCTTTAACGTGATTTTAAGAAATCAGATAGGACGTTAACTGATAAAAATGTGAAACAGCCAGGATTGCTGCCACAGTAGGTACAAACTGACTATGCTCCGTCTGACACCTCTTCAGGACTTTGCTGCTTACAATAGAATAATTCAGGCTCTTCTAGGCTTAACTTTATCCTTCCTACTCAGAAAAGCTCCTGATCTGCAAAACCTGAGAAAAGGACGATACCATAGGAGGCAGATACAGATGCCTGGAACAGGCTGAGGATCACCAGCAACTCCAGGAAGATTTCTGCCTTCATCCCTGCAAAGAAACGCAAGAAGAAAACTGAGAATCTGTGGCTCTCGCCATGCATTGGAACGGTCAGTGCCCACGCTGCTGATGGCATGTGTTGGGGAGCTCACGAGGTGTCCCTTTCCCAACGCAACGCTCCCCAGGAACCAGTGCGCTGCCTGGGAGGTCCTTGCAGAGGCACATGGAGAGGGAGCTGCCTCCTGCCCCGGGGACCTCAGGCACTGGTGGGAACACACTGTTTTGGGACTATGGGGCAGCACAAAAGGGAGCAGGGGGCCGAACACGCTGCCAGCGCTGCAGGCAGGCAGCTTGCCGGGGAACCTGGGCAGCAACACCGAGTGTGCAGGGAGAACTGGTGCGTGGGGTTAGAAGGGAGGAGAAAAGGGACCAGCCAGGGCAGCGTGGGAGGTCCTCTACACATAGACATTTGGGGTGTTTTTGCCCAAAGCTGACCCACTCACCTCCCAAGGCAGCTCCAAAGCAATCAGCCCCATCAGACCGAGCGCAGAGCTGCGGGCTGAGGTACTGCACGTTGCTTAGCACCCACCATGGAGCTGCCGGCAAAAGTAGCCCAGCATCCACCCTAAAATGCCAAGCTAAACCCATTCTCTGTGGAGGAGCCCCCAGCGACAGCAGCAGTGTGGTCCAGCCACATCCTCACCGTGCTCCAGCTGTGTGCGGTGCCCGCTGGACAGGGGCTCTGCCAGCCCTGGAGCAAGGTGGGGAAACCGTCACACAAGGAGCGGGAAGCTCTGACCTCAGCTGGATGCTCCAAACACAGCCCCAGGCCCCCGGACCCTCACCCACGGTGCAGAAACAAGTGCTCCACGAAAGCAAAAGCAAGCGTGCAATGGGCCAGGCTCTCACCTGCGATCTTCTGCTGTCCTCACCACGGCCCCCTCCGCGCCTGCGCTTTTATCTGCAGCAGGGCGTTATCTGCAGCGGGCGGGTGCCCGTGGGGCTGACCCACGGGGCTTGGAAACTCCCCCACGGGTGCCAAGGCAGCGCAGCACCCACCTCCCAGCCCAGCTCCCTTGCAGAGACCCTTCTGCGCACCCACCTGGATACACAGTCTGATGCTCAGAGTTTCCCCAGGTTTTTTTTTGGGGGGGGGAGATGCAAGGCAGCACTTTGTTGTGGTTTCAGAGTCTTTACTCCTTCAGGGCATGTGTTACAGGGACAGGGTTCCTTCCCCCATGATGCTCTTCAACCTTTGCTGCTCTTAAAGGTCAAAAATGGTGTCTTCATATCCACCTATCCAGGCACCAGCTCTAAAGGGTGTCTGCTCTGCTCAGCGCTGCCCATTTCACCTCCCCAACATGGTCCCTGTTGTGCGCTGGAAGGGTCCATGAATGCTGCTCCTTGTGCACTTCCCTGCGTAGACTGAAGCAGCAGGAGGAGGAACATGGATGATGGTTTGAAGAGGGTTCACCAACCTCCAGCTGCTGATCTTGAGCCTGGGGCAGCTCAGGTAGGGTCTCCCCTTTGCCCAAACTGCTGCTGTGCTGGGAGCTCATCTGGCAAAGCACCACTTCTTCCCCTGGCCAAAGCCCCTCTCCCTGCCGGGGTGCAAACCAGCTGACGGACAAACCCTCGCCGTGTTACAGCTGTGCCGATGAGGCAGGGCAGTGGGATACTCTGGGTCGGGTAAATGATGTGCTTGAACAAGCTGGTGGACAGAGACGCAAAGGAGCTGCTCACCAGCTCCTCAGCTCACACCTAACTCATCGCCCATTGCAATTGTGTTTTCCCTCTGTAACAGAAACTCCTTGGTTCAGCAGCACGGACCGAGAGGACGCACGTCTGCGCCGGCGTTCCCCCGGGGCAGGGTAAATGAACGTCTGTTAGCTGAACTCTTCCCTGCGTGGGGCGCTCCAGGAACCGCAGTGGTTGTACGGTGCCTGTAGCAGCCACTCTGCAGGTGTCCCCGTCTCCGAGGCTGGGTGACCTGCTGCTGCAGCCGTACCTTCTGATGCACTGTCTTGGTCCTTCAGAGCTTTAAAGAAAATCTGCCAAGCAAACTGCAAACCCTGCAGTGAGTCACAGGCGAGGCTGCACCTGGAGGTCCTGTTGGCAGAGCCCTAGTCCAAGACAGGTTTTGACAAACTGGAAGGAACCCACCTAGAGCTGCGTTTGGTCAGCCTGGAGGGGAAAAGGCTCAGGGGAGCCCCACTCTTGGCTTCAAGGGTCTCCTGGGAGGGCTACAGAGCCTGAGACTTTTCTGAAGTGCCCAGGGAAAGGACGAGAGGCAATGGGTGCGTGGGGCTGCAAAGAAAATTCCCATTAGACGTAAGAAAAACACCCATAAGAGCGGTGAGACGGGGCCCGGAAAAGGGCTGGGATCTACGTCCTTGGATGTCAAGCGCTCACTTGAACAAGAACCTGCGCAACCTCCTCTGGCCTTCGAGGTAGCCCTGCTGTGAGCAAGGGGGGGGACCAGAGAGCGGGGAGGTGCCCCCACCCCACACCTTTGTGTGACCCTGGGAGCTCAGCGTGTTTGAGACAGAAGCAGCGTATCTGCCTGCGCTGCCGCCACCACCAGATGCTTGCACAACGGCGAGCGCAGCACTGCTCTTGTGCAAAGGGGCAGGGCCAGCAGATTTTCGAAGCCATTATCTGCATGCTTCCTCTGCTGTAGCATGCAGCTCACCGGTTAGAAGAGGATAAGGATTTTTCAAAGGCTAACGAGACAGTTAGTGCGTATCTGTGCTGATAATTGTGCGTTTCACAATTCGGAACTTACTTAATTGCTCTCAAAACTGCTTCAGAAACCACGAAAGCAAGAAGTTTTGAGATATGCTTTGTCTCTTGAATGTTCACTTTCCCCAGAGACCGTGATCCTGCTCCCAGATAAGCATGTATGGGAAAGGCCATGTATCTGGGTGAGCCTTCTGCTGAGTGTCCATGCGAGTGCCAAGCCCTCATGCTCCCCACCTTCAGCGGCAGAGACCATGTCCTGCCCCTCTAGAGTAAGGAAACGAGAATATGTGGATGCAAGCAATAGCGCTTCAGAGCAGAGACGTGCCGTCAACACCTGGGATACAGCGCAGCGATTAAAGCAGAGAGTGCAAAGCAGAACATAGAATCACAGACTGGTTAGAGTTGGAAGGGACCTTAAAGCTCATCTAGTTCCAACCCCCCTGCCCTGGGCAGGGACACCTCCCACCAGACCAGGTTGCTCCAAGCCCCGTCCAACCTGGCCTTGAACACCTCCAGGGATGGGGTGGCCACAGCTTCTCTGGGCAACCTGGGCCAGGGTCTCACCACCCTCACAGTCAAGAATTTCTTCCTTGTATCTAATCTAAGTCTCCCCTCTTTCAGTGTAAAACCGTTCCCCCTCATCTCACCGCTTCACTCCCTGATCCAGAGTCCCTCCCCAGCTTTCCTGGAGCCCCTTTAGGGACTGGAAGGGGCTCAAAGGTCTCCCCAGAGCCTTCTCCAGGCTGAACAACTCCAACTAGATTATTTTCCAGATTATCTAGATTATATTTGCATCTAGACAGGCAGCCCAGCACAATCCTGGGGAGCAGAGAGACAACATGCACCTTGCGGTCACAGGGGCCCAGCTGGGGAGGGAGGAAGGGCGCACCAGGAGCGAGGGAGCCATCCTGCAGGCACCGGCTGCAGACACGGCCTCCGGCTCCGGGCAGACCCCAAACGTTACAGCCACTGCTTTTCTACTTAAGGGTTGTGTTCTTCAGTTCGTCCCCCGGTGAACTGATTAAAGCAACGACAGTTTCTTTCAAAAGACCTTAAACAACTCGCTTAGGAAACTCCAGCTGGTAAATTCCGTTAGAACAGCAACCCAACTTCCTCCGTGGCAGGGCAAGCTGAAGATAAATTACTGGGTCGCTGATGACTTTCATCGCTTAAGTCTGCTCAGAAGTCATGGAAACTCCTTCCAGCATTCATAGCTGCTGAAACTTTATTACTTCAAAACTTCCAGTGCGCCCTTGCCCTGACTGCTGCCCACCACAGGAGAGAGTGGTCCACTGCAAGACCAACATCCTCCTGGAACATTTCTCTCTAAGGTGCTGCAGCTTCCCAACCGAGTCCCTCCTGTCAGGGGAATCCTGCAAAATCCCCAGAAAAGCCCACAGTGACTTTTGCCACCTCGGCTGAATTCCCAGAGGACCAAGGTACAGGACCGCCGCTCCACACAACTGACCCAATACTTAGGCACCAGTGGCCTTCACAGAGCCCCATGTAACACCACAGATCCCAGTTTCAAGTGCCCACCTTTCCACTGATGGGACTATGAGGCATCAACTACTCCATGAGTCGTAAGAGCAAGGTACAGAGCCAGGACCTGCGGTCTGACCTCAAAGCTTCAGGGGTTTCCTTATTTTTCCCTTCTTTTAGCTGAAGTATATCGAAGCATGTAAAGAATATCACCCAGCTGAACTGTTCCAGCTGGATGACAGGGGAAAACCACCTTTGTTCTTCTCCTTTCTTGGGGTCTGATGCCAGAGACAGCAGCTTTGCTCAGTTTCAGATGTCTTCTAGGCAAACAGGCAGAAAAACTGCAACTTCTAGCAAGACTGGAGGAAAGATCAGTCTGTCTCCAGCATCTCCACCCCTCTCTTGCCAGATCAGAGAGACCACACAGGGCTGAGGCCCTGCAGAACTGAGCCGCTAGAGCAGGCCCACACAGGACGATTGGACATCATGTAGCCCAAGACTTGTGTGTCTGCCGTGGTGGCACTACAACAATCAACACCAGTAATAACGGCATTTTTGATAATACACATTTGGATTTTGCATAGGGCATCAGTCCCCAGAACAACCCCAAACTGGGAGACACAGAGGCAGCAAAGCCTCTTCTCTAGGCACAGCACTGATCCAGGGCTCCTAGCACTTCATCTCTTGGGCAAGAAACATGGGAGAAGACCCTTTCAACAACCTCTGAGCAGCTGCTGGCAGCGCTTGGACAGGTCCTGCTGGCTGGACAGGACCAGTCACTGCTGGCACAAGATGCGCATGGAAGCTCTGGAAGTTGCATCAGATATTTAGGAAGCCTGCAAGTGGACTGTGGATTCCACCTATAAGATCGTCGTGGTGGGGCTGGTCTGCACTGGGGCCACGTGTTGTGACAAAGCAGATTATCGTCTCAGTCTGTCACCCGAGCACAGCAGCGGCTGTCACAAGCCACAGTAACTGCAGAGTTGGTCTATTCCAGCCAACCGGCCCTGTCAGCACAGCATGAAAAGAAGCCAACATCTGCAAGGGATACGCAGATCTTCTCCCCAGGTACATGCTCCCAGCCTGGCTTGAAGGTGGCTCGCTGTGGAGGAGCTAATTAAAAAATGGAAAACACCAAAGCATCTGAAACTTAAAAAGTGGAAGCTGTATTTCTAACAAAACTCATCCTTGACCTCCTAGTTTTTGCTCTATTCTAAAAATGAAATCATCAGGGAATGAAACGCTGCAGTCTGGATGTAGCCACCATACCTGATGCTGCTCTCACTGCTCTGCTCCATGGACACCAGAGGGAAGCGTGAGTGTAGCTGTACGGCCCGGATGCTCCTGGCAGCCTGGGGACCGGCAACCCTCCCTGCTGACCCGCAATCCCTCTGCAGAAAGTGTTAGTATCAGGACAGCTGCTTCAGCCCCCTGCTCTTCACTTCATATCCACATGGGTAACACCGAAGAACAGAGAACAGGACTGGGGGAAGGTCCCCCTGGGCTCGGTGGCACCCAGGCTGAAGGGGTCCAGTGCCCAGACTGAGGGACCAATGCTGCACGAAGCCACCCAGGCAGTGCAGCAGGGCTACGTGCATGTCCAGCTCAGGCCTGGACATGGTATGACTGCGCTCAGGCACAGTGTAACACCAGGTAACCACACCTCGGTGTTTTCTCCTCCAGAATCAGGTCTCTGAAACAGGAGAGGCAAAGATTTTTCACTCCCAGAGAAGGCAGCTCGCACCACGATCGCAGGAAAGGCGGGCTCCTATATGAAGTGCTGCGGAGCATCCTCAAGGTGCGAGTGATGGGTATCATTTTCCCCTCTGCCCCCCACTCCCCGAAGAAGCATCACTGAATCTTTTGCTTTTTTAAGGAAAATGTGTTTTTGTGAAAATAGACTTTATTATAATAAAATTTGATATTAAATAAAAACATACCGTATCACCAACACTCGTGGACACTGTGCTGGCATCATTCACATACCTCACATAGCTGTCCTTCTCAAAACAAGTACCTCACTGAAACATGCAAAGAAAGAAACACTGAAAAGGGTAGAAACCATGTAGTACAAAACTCTCCGTGGCTTAGAAAGGGATGTGTCTTAACTCAAGGAACACATCATCTCATATGAAAATAGCTGCAAACTCTCCATCCCCAGCTCCGCTCTCCAAGTGCTCCAACTCAGGAGCAGCCCACTGAAACAGCCAAATAAAACTGCGAAAGAGGCAGACAAAAAATAAATAAATAAATAGATAGATAGATAGATAAATAAATAAATAAGGCGGAGTCCCCAGCCAGTGCGTGGTCAAGGTGAACCAGCCAAGAGCAGCCTACAGCAGCTCACCCTATAGGCAGAAGTATGGACCCTCTTCAGGGTATCGCTCCTTCCTCCGCGGGAATCCTCGTGCTGAAACATGACTGAGGCAGTGTGGGATGCTCCTAGGCACAGCTGCATATTTACAGGTTTACAGTACAAATAACTCACTCGTCAGCCCAGAGACAGCAAAGGGGATTCATGGGAACAGAAAAGTGCAAATTTTCTTTGCAGGAAGTGAAGGAGTTGACACAACCTCCTTTGGACCAGAGAAATACCAGGGTGTGTAGTACAAGGGATATCTTCCTAAGGGGCCGGGGCTTTGCTGGGAAAAGCCATTTAGCTAACTTACAGCCAAATATAATTTTTAAATTAAAATATTTACAGGGAACCGGTGCATTGAGGGCTGCACGGAGCAGGACACACTACTGTGGAGGTCGCTGTATCCTAGAGCTGCGGCCTCACACACCCCAGTACCATGAGACTGTGTTCAGAGCCGCTGCCCACGCTGCACGGGCGCCCACAGCTGGGCTCTCAGCAGAGACCACAGCTCACACACCCACTGAAGAGTCTTCTCTATTTAACACACACTTTTTCCCTATGAAAATAATCAGCTTATTGCAGAGGGCTTCTCCTGAATTTTCAGTCCCTGGGTGGACTGCACAGGCAGTCTTTACAGAACAATAAATCCCCTGTTAATTTTTCTTACTGGACCCAAGTTTTTTGAAGAGCTTTTTTCCTTTGAAGAAGAAGCCTCTCTTCTTTTTACTCTGACCAGGTACCTCACTGCATTTGAGAACAGTCAGCGATGCTTGCTCTGGACACTGCTCGCCCATGGCAAGGCAGGAGGGTGGTAGAGTAGGAGGAGTTGGTGAGGAGTCGCTCTGATCAACAGACCCATCTGGATTTAACTGAGGCGGAAAAAGAGAAAACAAAAGAAAAAAAGCAGAAGTTAGAGTTGATGGAGAACATCACGCCAACATAAACCTCAGCCAGAGAACCCTGCCTTCTTCCCACCAGCCTGTCCCTCGCCCTGCAAGGCTCCGCTCCTTTGTGCAGTTGCAGATCCAGTTAGGAAGTTTCCAGTGGATTTAAACTTTTTTGTACCCGCTATCCAGACCCTGCCTGAGCTCAAACATTCTGAAATTCCTTAACTTTGGGCTAAGAATAGGACAGCAGAAAAGCCCACTGAGGACTTGGTGAAAGATGCTGCTTCACAGCTGAAGACACTGTAAGTGAAGCACCTCCTGAGAGCAGGGATGGACAGATACCACTGCGTTCACGTATGCCTGCCGGCTGCCTGGGCTGGGGCAGCCTGGTGGGCTCCCAGCACCCTCTGGGACAGAAGGCAGGACATTAAGAAAAACCCGACCTCATAAGAATAAGGCCTGTGCAAAACCTTCCGAAGTTCAAGGAGGCTGGCTAAGCTGGGAGGCTTCTGCAACAGTGGCCGTGGTCTGTCATGGTAAGAAGAGAAATTTGGAGTCTTGCAAGGCTGCCAGCATCCATCAGATCTAGACACAGGAGGGGCAGAAAGCAAAGTCTGATGCTCTGCAGTGGCACCAATAATGGAGAAAAAGCTCACGATGGAGCAGGACATGGAGAAGTCTTGGATCAAGTGGCACAGAGCAACTGACGTGTTCCTAAGTCACCTGAGCATTTGAGAGTGTTAACTGGGATCCACAGTCCCAAATGATGCACTGTATGCTGCTCCTTTTGGAAGGCGCTATTGGAAATTAGAAAGTGCCCTCGTCCTGGGCTCAGCTTCCTCTTCACAAAATACTAATGGCAGGTCAGTTCCCAGCAGCAGCTTTCTTTCCATGATCTCCTCTCACTGGGTTTAGGTGTCCGGACAGTCACCATTTCTGGTCTGGCAGGGCAAGCTTTCCCAAGAAGCTGCAAAGCTCACCAGGGAAGAGGCTCTAGATCTCCGAGGTGTAGGACAGCACTTGTCCCACTGCCTTCTCTTCCACGCAGCTTTCACAAACCAGCCTCTTCCAAGCTCCCAGCTGTACATCCCATCTTGGCATTCCCCAAAACACAACATGACAGAGGCTGGAGCTGTGCCAAGGAAGAGCCCTCTTCCTTGGCCCATGGAAACAACAAGCTCTCATCATCTCCCTGCTTGCATCCCACTAAGGCAGGGAGAGTCGAGTGCACGTCCCTTAAGGGTCTGTAAGCAGCCCCAGCTCCAACAGGGAAGACGAGTTAGTGACACTGGCAGCAGGATGCTCTGCCTGGGGAGGAAGCGTTATTGAAGAGCAAAGACGTTAGCCCCGCACAAGAAATGTGGGAGAATCGCAGCTGCTGCTTGCAGTTCACTGGCAGAAGTGGATGTGCTTTGGTCCTGGTCCCACACTCTGCCTGGGGAAAGCACCCGGATCATGCAGATGCACAGACAGAGCGTTACTGCCGCAGCTAGAGCACAATCACACTTTATGTGCTGTGGGTTAGTTTATTTAAAGTTTCCTGGGGTCAAAAGCAAAAGCAGCACCGCTCTTGTCACCCGACTGCTGTTTCAGCACCTCTCCTCCTGCGTGACAAAGAACACAGAAAGTGGCTGTGACCTCTCCTCCCCTCACAGGTTGACGTTATGCTGCTGTATTCCAGTCGCTTCACTTTGCTGAAGGAAGAAAGCACTTCTGGTACAAGATGAGCAGAAACCTCTTCTCGAGAGTCACAGTCAGCATGTGCAATACCTGTCAAGTCAGTTCTGAGCAGACAAGAGCACAGGACATTTAGGGAGCTCTGTCTTGGTGCGAATTTACGACCCCTCCCAACTCCAGAAAGTTGAGTCAACTACTGTCTTGCGGCAATCACTTTACACGGTCCCAAATGACAGTGCCATCGGACTCCCTCTTAGTGAACTTAAGGTCTCTGGCTACAGTGACAGATGTGTAACTCCTCTCCACGCTTCTTCATTACAGTGAACAATACAGGGGCTGATTCTTCCTGAACTCCCACTCTATTTTCACCTGGAAATCTTGCTCCGCACACTTTTGGAGGCACTTCTACGACTCTCCAGATATGCAGCACTGTGTTGAAAAGCCAGCTGCTGCCAAGAAGATGCTGCAGAGGGCTTGATGGCACAGCCTGGCCCTTGTGAAAGCTGCACTCTGCCTGCAAGCTCCACTCCTCCAGCTAAGGCTGCAGCATCAACTGCAATCTTCGTATCTCCTGGCGGCACGCACGTGCAAGGTGCACGCTCGGTGTTGATGGCCCAAGTGCTAGTCAGGTCTGAGAAGTTTGGAAATAAATGTGAGTGATTCTACCTGAACCATTTTCAGCCAGTAACACAAGATTTACAGAGGCAAAGAGAAAAAGTAAGCCAGATGAGGGTTAACTTGGTAGCCTACTGGGTTAGCTGTGCACAAAAGTAAGAATCCCTGGGTTCTGGTCCAGAAACTATTTGTGTGTTGTGCAATGAATAATCCTTGCATAAAACGCACAAAAGCATTGGGCTAACATCAGAAGGGGTCTCACCAACACGCAGCGAGTGATGTCCCCTGTGAAGCTCAGGCCTTGGGCTCTCCGGCTCAGCAGCCCCAAAGGATGTGGAGCCACGTGAAGGCCCCCGTGCAGCCAGGGCAGCGGAGGCTTGGTGCCCACGCACCGCCGGAAACCATTTTTTTGGCAAAAGTGGGACAGTTTTAGGGCAGTTCTGAAGTGGCCCAACAAACCTTACAGAATTTCTCCTGCATAGCTATGCATGAAAGACTGCATGCAAAATGAGAGGCAGGTACCTAGGAAAACTCACAAATGTCACAATTATTTACTGTAACAAGGATACCACAGTATCAATGTCATTATCAAATATCCAACAGTTAAAAGGAAGTGACTAGCAGTTTCCTGTCTTTGTGGCCAAAAGTCCTGCTGATTCCCAGCTGCGGTATACGATGCCCAGGCAGATTTCCACACACAGAGGCACCCTCACACACAGGCATGTGGAGATATTCTCAGTGGTCTCTATATGGCACAAAAGCAACAGAACACGTTCACAGATTCATTTGGTAAAAGACAAATGATACTAATTAGGGTTTCTTCCCTAAGGGAAACATGAAGGAAAAATTGCTCTGTCAAGATCCTGATAAAAGCTACTAGGGTTGATAAACAGAAGAGTCATGTTAGTTTTCAGGAGGCGGTTTTCAGTGCTGTCTCAGGTATTATTGATTTGTGTAATTTCAGGAAAACAATGCTTGAAATTAAGAAAAAACACAGATCTCCTCCCACTGCCCCCCAAAACAGGGGTCTCACCTCCCAGCCCCAGAATTGTTTCTTTACGTGCTATCAGCCGGAACAATTATCCACACAAGGTCGGTTTTAGGGACTAAATGTTACTACCTTCTTAAATTGATGGTGTACAAAGGTTTTTCAGGACTAAACTCAGGAAAGGGTAAAATCAAGAAGAAAAAAACCACAGGCTGAATATGGGGTGTGCTCAGCCTGAGCAAGACCCTGCATAGGCTAAACGAAGCTTCGGTTGTTGACGTGCTTGAACAATGGCACAACAGCCAGGCTGAATTACAAAGCAGGTCTTTTCTAAACCTGAATATCCAGCACGGTCCCATCATGGTTCCCAAAACCACCAGATAATTGTTCCAAATAATTGCATTTCATGTGCTGACCAGATCATGGCTTGTCTTTAACACAGAACCAATCTGGCAGGTAAAGGGCTGCCACCAGAGGATTTGAAGCTGGACTTGCTAGCAGAGCCCCAGACCAGCCTGGCAAGCTACAAGCAAGAAAAGGAGTAAACTGCAGGTGCAGGACCCTTTAATATGCTAGGCTGGGTGGGAGATTGAAGAGATCTTCTCATACAAACTTACATGGTTGCTCTCTCTATGTATCATTCATATCTATCACTGGACTCTTCTCTTCCTCATTCTCTGAAGAAAAGAACCGTCACGGGTGCATAATACAGGCAGAAATAAATACATGAAATTAGAATCAAACACTTTCTGAAGGTGCTTTACAATCAGTCTTTGACAGAAACTGCGTATTACTGATGCAAAGATATTCGACAGCCGCAGCACTAAAGCAACTGCTCTAAGTTGGTGAGCATGAGTGTTTTGGGGCCCTAGCTTGTGATCATAACTTCTTGGATACTTCTCTTCGTGCTGTAATTTTTATTGCTCCGTCTAATCCCCAAATATTGTCAGTTTGAAAGTTAAACTGCTTCACCTTTTTCAGTTGCCAGCATTTTAAGATTTACTCAGAAATAATTCAAAATGATCCACCTTCCCCAGTTCAATTTGGAAAGCAAATTGACCTGCCTTTGCCATAGCAGCAGGGAGAAGGGAGGTGTGAAGAACAGACGGGGTGAAAATATCAAATCCAAGAAGTTACAAGCGATTTAAAAATCACTCATGATCACGCTGGAGAAGCTTCTCTTAAGACTGGAACTACTTTTAATACAATTCCAAAGCTCTGCCGTGGTATCATGGTGCACACGCATGCCCCTTGATGTGTTAGGTCTCAGGCTGGGACTGGTAAATTTGATGGGAATCTGTTTTGCCATGCTGCCTTTCAGAAGATTCAACAATACTTCTCTAGAGGCTGCCATGCATCTTTTGTCCTCGGTGATTTTTTGCGTATCCCCCTCTCCCCCCATCCCAAACACCAGCTGCAAAGGTGTTTCTGTTTGTGTTGTATATGCCAACAGCACACTTCAACAAGCAAGTCCCTTAAGTCTGTGGAGTGAATATGTCGCTGGAGTTTGGAAAGCCCCAGGCATGGCTGTATCACTGTGAGAGTTCATTCCAGCTCCGGGATGGCCCTTAGAATATGTATGTCTCACAGGAGGAGGTCTTCCTTCTGCCTTACCCATCAGGTGTTCTGCCCGTAGGTAGGGATGCTGCGATCGCTGCGACAGAGCCAAAAACTCGCTGGGGTCAGGTTCTGCCTCTCCTCAGTAATCCCTACACATACTTAAATGTATGTATGTAATGTATGTATGTCTATAAATGTATGTATGTAACACAAGTTTGAGTACGAGCAAGGTAAATGTACTGCTTTTAAAAGAGTGCAAATATGCCCTTCATATTTGGAAGCTGTTTAGACAGATCTGGATTGCAAAGCACAGGCAGGAGGCAGGACTGCAGGCAGGCAGAGCGCTAAGCCAGAATTACCCAGGGCAGGTATCCCGGTGAAGCAGGGAGGCAGCGGGACAGGAGGCAGCCTGCCACGACGCAGAAGCAGCCAACACAAAGTCATGCCTAGATAGTTAACGTGGATTCCCACTGAAATAAAATTGGCTTAATCATCATCAACTGAATTTTCCAAGTCCCCAGACTTAAGACTACAAAGAATAGCAGCTCATGGATCAGCCGAGTACCAGAACTAGCAAATCAATCCTGACCCTAAGGCAACAGCTTCCTGCTTTGCAGAGCCAAAGTCAGAGCCAAGGCAAGGGGAAGCTCTGTTGGATCTCTGGCAGAGAGAAGTGGAAACAAATGGAAAGCTCTGAAGGGCAAGCAAGTCTGAAACATGCCTATGGTTGTTTTTATCACATTTGAAAGGTATTTCTGTTAAAAAAAAAAAAAAAAGGTATCATGAATCATAGGAAAAAGCTTACAGCCTTGAGCATGCAGGGATATCTGGGCCACACTGCTGTGTCCAGGGGAACAGTCACCCACTGCTGAACCCAGCACCAGTGGGAAGCAGAGAAGAAAGCGGAGGGCAGCAAGCAGGAGCAGCTCGTGCTGCCTGACCAGCAGCAGAGCAGACAGGACCTTGTTACCCTGTGAGGTCCATGACAAAGCCTGGGACATGGCAGGTCAAACTGGTGTCACAGCTTCCTCACCAGTAAAACAGAAGAGGGGGATGCAAATAGGAATACTTGAAATAAGGGCAGGTTTGTTGTATACGTTACCCTGTTTACCAGCCAAGTTCCTCTCGCTTACTCGCCCTTAATAAAACACCATTAGCTAAGCCAAACCCTTCACATCTGCAAGTGGCAGATCAGCTCTCGGAGCCCTGAAAGTTACCTGAATTTCCCCATGGTTTCTGGGAGGATCCAGCCTGGGGCTGGAATAATGACCCCATGGCATCTGAAACAGGCCCTTGTTGCTGCTGGTTGATGCTGGACAGAAGGGTTAGATCTGTAATAAGCTACACTATGAATTCAACCTGTATTAATTTTACTGGTTCAGGTCTCCTTTGGCACCCTCTATTCCAATAGATGAGTAATTTGGAAAGAGAAATCATTTTGAGAGGGAAACTGAAGAAGGGAACCCACTCTAAATCCTTGTTTCCCCCCGGGAAACTTAGACTTGTGTAACCTCAGGGTTCTTAAACCCTGGTAGGAACAGCTTATTAACCTGTGATTCCCAGCACGGACCAGCACTTACGGGCTGGGAGAAAAGGGACTGGGTATCCCAAACAGGTAAGCACAAGGGACCCAGACAGCTTCTGAATTTAGAAGATGATCCAGCAAGCTACCACAAACCTTATTTCTGAGTCAGGCCTGCCACCTGCTCTTCATAAGAAGGCATCAAGGCTGTACTGTAGACCCTGTGCCCAAAAAGCCTGAAATGCCTGGAAGCAAGAGACAGGGCTGCAGGCAAAGCCTAAGGGAGATCAGGCAGCATTTGAAGATAGAGATGGGAGGTGGGTACAGAGAAAAGGAAGAGCTGAACATGAAAAATCAGACAAGGAACGCTGCAGAGAGCAGGAAAGCTAGGGTGGCACCAGTGGAGAGTTCAACAGAGGATTCAGGGCCACATACTTCCTTAAGGACTGGCTCAAAGCCAATCTGGGCCTGCTCTTACACACTTTCATGGGTCTGGCACCACATGACAGTGCCAATAACCTCCCAAGAAGAATGGAAGGTTGAGTACCTGTGAGCTGGGACCAAGCTGTGTCCCTTCCCGCCTCCCACGCTCCAGAATGACACAGCATATGAGGTCCAGGAATGACCAGGGAGGTGCTACACTTTTGGCCTCACCCATTGAGGACTGACTGAATCTGGCAGACCCAAATCTCCCACTTGAGCATTTGTTTCAAGAGTATCAGCAACATAATGCAAGGGGTCAGCTCAACCTTTGAATTCGCTGCACCTGTGGGATGCTTTCAAAGCCTTAGGATCCATCCCACAGATCTGTTTGGGAAACTCTCCAATGTGTTTTGAATTTATTTGGAAGCACCTCGGACTGGATTGAGATATATCTAACTCAGGATGGGTGGAAGAGCATTGGTGTTTGGGTGTCAATAACTCCAGAACTCTTTGGCATGGATATGAGCATATCTGAGGAATTTCATGTGTCTGGGGAGCTGGCTGAACTGCTTTGCTTGCAGCAGGATTTCACCACTGACCTTCTTGTGGATCTAAAGAATTTGCTGGTGGGACTTGCCCATAATGAGACTGAGGCCCCAGTGGATGCTGTTGCTTTGTGCCTCTTTTTTGCACTATAGGTGGAAAAGCTCTTCAAGAAGAGCTGAGCTGCTAGCACTCGCCTCTAAACTTTTGAGCATCTCCCATGGGATGAACTGAGCTGCATGCAATAAGTTAAATGATTCCATCAGATGCTGCATGCTGTGCAACGCCCAATCTCCAGCCACGTCACAGTTTGGATGTCTCTACTATGCAGAGTCACACAATCTTACCTGGCTCTCAGCACTCAGTGGAAAAGCTTCTTTATCTTTTGAATGAATTTCCTCAACCATGCCTCCATCTGAAGTTACAGCTTCCAAGAAGTTAGATGGGACAAGCCCTCTCTGTTGGTTCAGCTCTCCCTGCAAGATCAACATTCGTTCCTCACATCAGGTTTCCTGGCTGATGGAGAAATAATACATAGAAGAGTAGTCCCATGCAGAGATGGCTAGGCTATGGTCTGAGAGAAGCACAGGAACACACTCATGTTGGAAGGATCCTCAGCAAATTTCATGACTCACATTCCTGCTTAGTTGTGGAACAATTCAAAGTGCAAAAACACAGAGCAGAGTAAAGGAAGAAAAGGTGGCAGCAAGCCATGACAAATGTCTTCCAGCAACATGCTCACTTCTACAAACTCAAAAAATTTCCACTGCTATCCCAGACGCAACTGGAACATGACTGTGCCACTGACTTTCTAAAGGCATTTGATTTGCTCTGGTATTTATTTATTTTTTTAAAGAATGAGGTACTACTGGTACAATGCCTGTAGGTATTGTCTCTGTGCTTACTAAGGTCCAGAGCTGCAAACCAAGCTTGGCTGTATTCCTAAAAAATTGTCTCCAGTTCAACAGCAGGTGGTTGGGTGAGACAAAATCAAGCCCGGCAATGTTGTTTGGCCAACACTATAAAAGAAGTCAAACAAAACATTCACGATCCCCTCCAGACTTTACCTGGAGCTGAACCTCAGCTTTGATGTGTGAAGATACACTGCTTTCTGTGCAGGAAAAGGTGGATGATCCCAGGGCCAAGGATCGTGTCTAGTACCCAATTTGTTGGCAGGCACAGTCCCCAGTAAATTAAACAGTAAATTAAACAGATACCAGTGCTAATTGAAGTTGATACATTGAAGTGTGGTTGGATGAGGGTCATCATACATTTTTATTCCTATGTTACCATTTTAGCCTCCTGCCCTGGATGAGACCATGTGTCTTGAGTGCTTGGTGATGAATCAGCTTATAGCAGATGCTGACTCAGCTGATGTCCGTGCAGAAAAACGCATCCTAGGCTTTGGGGAACCTGCAGCCAAGTTATGTCAAGACATATACTGAGAACCATTTGGATACTGGGTCTACGGGAGAAGCACGGACTGCCAGAAACAATCTGCCCTGCACTAAGCAGATATGGGTTTATCTTTTTTCCAAAAGCAGGATATTTTTTTCCCTGATTCCTGCTCTCCTGCCACTAGATGGAGTCCCACGATTTCAGATGTAGCCACAGGACCTTCCCAACCCCTGTACTTACATAATAGAATCCATCATCGTCCATGGACCCAAACACAGTGATAATGTCCCCTGCACTGAAAGACAGTTCAGCCTGCAGAGAGCAAGAGAACAACAGTCACAGGAGAAGCACTGCCTGGAATTTCTCACCAGAAACACAAGGTCACCCAGGACTTCTTGAACAATCTCACGAGGAGGGAGGGAGGCCACTGTCTTCAGACTTGCAGGACCAGGATGCAAAAGAGCAACCGAAGTGGGTAATTGTGGAATTCAGTGCTAAGGAAGCATTTCATAAATTAAGACAAGAGCAAAGCCTGTTAAACCAATTTTAAAAGGCTTCAAAATACTTTCTACCACCTGTTCTGGAAAGGTATGTTGAGAACAAGCTGAACAAGCACCAGAAATACCTTTCATTTCTTCAAATATAAGTACTAAATCCCGCTCCCTTGGATGAGCCTGCTCTATATGCAATGCTGAGGGATTAGTCACTAGCAGGAATGTATACAAACAGGAAGATTTGACCTGGAAACAGAACTTTACCGCACAACACACATGACCCTTCACCATCAAGTCAGTCTGTCCTGTCAGCAGCCCAGCATGCGCTCCATGGAGCACAAGACCAAAGGACAAAGGTCTAAGTAGTCTCTTCTAATGGAAGAAACTGCCCGGTTACAGCAAAAAAGCTGCTCTAAGACAGAAAAGGTGGAGTCTCCAAACAGGCCATGTCCCACTCAAGACACACTGGCTTTATATGCACTTCACAGAGTGTTAGCTGGAAGGGAACTAACTCAAATATATCTACCTTATTACATTCCTAGTACTCAATTTATCTCCGGAGGCTGCAGGTTCCTCCTGTTGGCTGTGAATGACTCTGTTCCAGCAGAAAGACACTTGTAGGGAACTTCATTCACAGACACACGGAACGGCACAGCTCCATGCAAGTTCTCAAACAGCACTGCAGCCTCCTAGCAAAATGGGTGACCAAATTTTCTGGGAGTGTGAACAGGGAGCATCTCCAACAATGCAACAGAACTGCACCAGCTTGTTTCAACAATTTGACTTCTGTTCACAGGGAAGGCTCTAGGAATACCAAATCACTGCAAAACATACAGTCATCTTGTTGACAAGGGCTCGAAAGTGTTCTTTGGCCAGATGTATGAATACCTATACAGATGCTGGTTGATACATGCTCTCACTGTCTCTCTCCTAAGCTAATCCACCAACCCTAAAACATTCTGTCCTCAGAGGCAGGCTGTCTTGCTCCTGAGATACTCAGTTTGGGAGGCAAGCGTTACCTGAATGGTGCCATCTCTTGGGCATACGCTCCTTTCTGGATGCATGGAAAAAGAAGCCTATAGGACCCCATATTTATGTTTGCTCAAGGTAGACTAACACTGCCACGGAGGAACAGAGAACAGAGCATGTTCTAATTTAGAAAGTTTTTTTGCAGAAAAGATTCTGCATTGCAATCTTTCCACCTGAAACAGACTTATCTACAAAAACACTGTTTGGATTATATGTAGGGATTGCCTGAAAAGAGGACCGCTCCATTAAATTGGAACTAAGTCTTCTTGCTTGCACGAAGACCTACACAGGTAGTTAACACAAAAGACATACCTAAAATATCAGAAGTCCATTCACACTCTTAAGCAGGTGGATGCTCTGGATCAGTTGCTAACAGCAGGGGCTGCTTCCTCCTGTCCCAGAACTGCTAAATCCTGTCTAAGCACTAGAGGATGCTACGAGGCCATGAGATGCTCACATAGTTTCACTTGGACTCATAATGAAAATCATCAGGGGTATGTTGCTTCATATTCTTCACAGATAACTGAACACTGTTATCACAGAATGCACGACAGGATATATCAGCAAACTACATTTTATGACTTCAGTCAACCCCTTTTCGTAGTTACATTGCCAAACTGTAATTGCCTTGGTTTTGACCAAAGTGCTAAGCGTCCTGGGATAGAAGTAAAAGGAAAAAGAAGCCTATAGGAGGAGTGAGCAGGTGGTTGTTACCTCTACGTCTGCATTTGGAGAGCTCTCCTTAGGGTTATAGTCAAAGACAGCCACCATACTTCGAGGAGTCAGCAGTTCAGCTTCAAAGTCCTGATGCTTCTGGCCTGCAGGACAAAAATAAAGCAAAATATCCTGAGCTGGAAGTTCTAAGAGAAAATCCCAAATCACAGCAACTCCTTCGCTGTTCTTGGAATGGACTGAGCAAAAAGAATACTAGGGGATATTGAATGGAAATTGACTGGGGAGAGATCTTAGAGGCCCCAGGTAAAGCAGTTTTCTGATCTCCTGTAACACCTTCACAAGCACAGAAGTGGGAACAAGTCCCCATTCCAGCATCCTGGTGTCCTGTCTATATATACAGGAATATTTTATTTTTCCTGTTTATACACACACACACACATATACATATATCAGACACACACAGATGACAGCAATCTCTTCACAGTGTCTCAAATGGACATTTCTAATCATTCCACACAATGCTCTGCTATCGAGCTACAAAATTTATTCTCCAAGTGCCAGGGGAAAAGAGCCCCGGACAGCATCGACAGGCAGCCCAGGCACAGCAGCCCAGAGCTCAGCACAAAGGGAAGGGCAGGCCTCATTGTCCAGGGAACACACCGCATTTTCACAACCACCTGCCTGCTCAGCCCCTTTACTTACAGACCTGCTCCGAGTCTACAAAAGCAAAGTCTGGTGTTACAGAAAATACGTATTGTCCAGTCCTTCATCTTACGAATTTAATCGCTGCTTCAGGTCAACACCGGACGGGCTAGCAAGGGGTTTGCAGGCTTGGCCTCTCTGGACATCAACAAATGACTGTGCACCAAAGAGAAGTGAGCTCAGGTCCTTGGATTTTAGGGACCTTGGATTTTAAGTAGCGCGGCATCAGACGAGTAAGAGATTTCCCTGCTCCTCCAAAGCACAACCACGCATGCCCTCCCACCTTCAAACACCCCCTGTTTAGTCAAAAACCACTGCACCCACTACTAAATAAAAGAACTAAAACTCTTCTTTCCTGAGAATGACCATTTTCTTACAGTGCTCTGAAGGAGCACTACAGGGTCTTGCATTGGCTCTTGACTGCAAAATGTATCTGTATTACGACCATGCAAATGTACCAACCCTCTTCTCATAGTAAGAAAGAGCACTTCTCACCTGGATGAGACTTGTACTTCTCCTGTTGATCCAGCCCTGCTGAGGGAAGAAAATGTCTCATCAGTGAGACTTCATCTTTCAACAGTGACCACACGACACAACTGACAAACAACCATAAAAAGAACAAAGACCAAGGCAGCAAACAACAGAAGCAAACCGATCATGCAACTCAAAGTCTACGCCAGTAACCATGACTCAGGGACATAACGGGAAGCAGAGGTCAAGCTCCAAAACTATAAAAGACACCACTGTTGTTAAAAACTTAACACCAGCACAGGGATGGGCTCTCTTTCCACTTCCTAGCAGTCGTACAGAGACAAACATCTGAGGGTCCTGTAAGCAAGTAGTAAAAATTCAATGCAGTCTGTAATCCTAGCGCAAAAATCAAAGAGGAAGCAGTGGGTGACACAGACCTTTCTTGGAGCGTCTGGGTTTTGGAGGAGGGACGGTTTGGCGGCGTGGAGGTGGAGAAAATGTGCCATTTCCTTAATAAAAATCCAAAAAAGCAAATAAATAGACAAGAGAAACAGACAGTGAATGGAAAGTGAAAAGCATCTTGAAGAGTGACCAAGCAACAGAGTAGCATGACATGCTTCCCCTGGGAAGCAGACACCGTGAATTCTAGGGGCAAAGCCCAAATCTCCATTTCTCGTATGTGGACTCAGATGAGGCATGATTCACATCCCACATACACACAGAAACCCACATTGTATTTATCCCCATTAGCCATACCACAGCGCACATCAGACAAACTTTGCTGCACTTTATCTTTCAGAAGCAGCATCATAAGGACAAAATAAAACCTGTACCATTAACACCTGAAAAAAGTCAGGTGACGTGCACCCCATCAACTCACTCAGGCAGGAAGGGATCTGGGGAGGTCTCTAGCTAAAGCTTCTGCACTTAGCAGGGTCAGTACTGGATGAGTCCCCAGATGAGCCTGCAGAAGGAGTTCCCAGACCAACCCCTCCAAGGCATTTTCTTAGCTACAAGGCTGTAATACGGGTTTACGGCAGCAGGGAAACAACAGAGGTACAGACAGCCCGGCTGCCTAAGGAAACAAGGTTTACTCTCTCCATGCACGCATAAGTATGTCTTTCACTACCCCCACCCTCCTGAAAACCTTCAAACCCACTACGTTTCATGAAGTCTCAGAGCTATTAAGTTCCTTTATTCTTCCAAGAGTATGCAGCGGGGCAGGGTACAGAGAGTCTTGTGTATCCACATAAGGACAAAGGCCACCACAGGCATCTTGCTATCTCTGGGCACCAGCGGATACATGCAGGAGAAACATTATGAATGCCCCAAGTGTGAAAAAAAGCCTTACTCTAATCTCTCCCCTCCCTAGACATGAGAGAGGCCAAAGGACACAAACCAGCCAAAAAATCACATAGCCACAAAGTGAAAGCAACAGGCTCCTTCATCGCCTGTGCTCCTCAGGATCAACCTTCTGGAGACCCATGTTTAGAAGCTGGGCAGTGGCAGCCCCTTAGCCTCTAGGGCTGGACACTGGGTCTTCCTGTAGAGAAATGGAAAGATGTTTGATCCCTTTTTTTCTTTTTTTTTTTTTTTTTTTCTTTTACTGTTTTTCCTCCACTGCCTGCGAGAGGCACTGGAACAGCTCAGTTGATGTCAGGGCTTACCCTTAGCATCTCTGAGCACCCATCAGACCCACGCTTGTGCTCTTTTACCATGCTGAATTGGTGGGGAAACCGTGGCCAGCCAGAACAAGAATCTCCTCTTGTTTTAACGTGTGGAGTCGGTCAAACAACTGCCACTGGTAGCAGAGAGTACCCAGAGAGGTGCAGGATGAGAGACGGGAGGGAAAAGGGATGGCATTGGGACGCCGATATGTTGACAGCAGTCTCGGGGCAGCTCACAGCCACTGAACTGCAGCCTAACTCAGCCTGTGACGGCTGCACATCCAGGGAAAGTTCCTCTCCTCCGAGTCCAAGAGTGGGAAGAAACAGGAAAGTCTCTGCAGTGCATAAAGCACAGAACCACACATTTCACGGAGTGAGTAAGGAGCAGTCCAAAGTCCAGGCCTGCTCCTTGTACACTCCTGACTGCCCACCTTGCTGTCTCACACCCTTCCTTCCCCTTCCCCATGAGTCTCTCCCCATCTTTCTCCATTCCCAAGTCACAGATTCTCTCACCCAAGAGCAGGGTCACCCCTATAGGTTCAATCACAGACTCGCAAAACAAAGGAAAGAACACAAAAGTGAAAGCTCTCCTTCACATCCTTCAGCTGCTCTTCAGCCTTTTTTGTTTCCCCTTTTCTAGCGAGGATCAGCCGTGCTCACACTCCGTCCTGAGTTCCCAGACACGACACCTCAAGCACAGGAGCAGCTCCAGCAGCTGCAAACGCAGCCTTGGGCAGTGCTGTGCTGTAGTGGAGTCAGGTATGAACTGAGACCTCCGAAAACCTGCTTCTCTCATCCATCCAGACCTCCCTGCTTGCTACTTCAACAGCCACTAAAGAAGCCTTCAGATCCTGGAGACAAGCCCCAGGGGGCCTGCACTGGCCACACAGCTTGATAGCACGACTGAGCTTTCCACATTTCAGCAAAGAAACACGCTGACAACAGCACAGCACACACGTAAAGGAGATACAGTACCTATGCTCTCCATCGGTGTGTCAGCAGGCAGGAACCCTTGCTTTAGGAGCTGCTTCTTGATTTCATTATTCTCCACCTGGACTTCTGATACCATGTTGCAGGGAATGTACCCCTCCCTTCCTGAACATTCACCCCTGTAAAAGCCATCAGCGTCCTTGTCTCCACATACCTGCAAGGGAAAAAGACAAGCCAGGGACTGAGATGCACAGAGAAAGGAGAAAGGGAAGCTAAGAAAAATCCCAAGATGAAGGAAGCTCCGCCTCCCAAGGTTTATGCTCTCCCTTGGAACATCAGATGGATCCGTGTAGAGGAGGAAACATTCACTAAGGTGTGCTCTTACTTTCAGGATCTGTCCCTCCTTAAATGGGAGCTCCTCTTCCGCTGCATCAGGGTTAGGAGACATAGAAACAGGATCGTAGTCAAAGAGAGCCACAAATATTCTAATGCCATCATCTTTAACAGAGGTTTCCGAAGCAGTGCTCCTTGGAGGACCTGTGTGCAGGCAGGGGACACACCAGAGATAACGTCAGCACCTGTGTGGCTCAAATGCTGCCTACTAGCCTCTCCCCTGCCACTTCCAACAGCCTCCCTCCCTCCTGCTGCCCAACTCCCTGCCCCTTTACCACGCACCTGAGCTAGAGAGCAAAGGTTTCTGCATTTGGCTTCTTCTTACGCTCTTGTTGCCTCTTCTGCTGGGAGCCTGCCAGGCGGCTGTGCCAGGCAGCTCCTGGCCCCTAGGGTCTTTATTACCGGACGCCTGCAACAGGAACCATCAGAGAGTTAGTAGCAGCCTCTGCCTTCCGGCTCGCGTGAACAGCACTCAGCCCAAACGCACTCCACAAAGAGCAGTGCATCCAAATGCAACATTCCTCTTCAGGGACACTAGAGCTGAAAACACCAAGGGAGTTGGAAAACAAAACTAAGTACAGGCAGGCACCCTGCCAGGCACCAGTGACGATCCCCGTGGTGAGCCTGAGGATGCAGGAAAGGACATTTCGAGGGGAGGCAATGACATCACAGTCATCATCCACACAAAGCTTTCACAAATCAGCTTATTTCACCAGGGATTTTCATTTGGGTCCCACAGCCTCCTGCCGTGGGGAGGAAGACCCAGTGCGAAAAGGAATACTGCATCGGTGACACTCGGTCAGTTAGCAGGAAAAGCAGAAGCAGCTAATACAAGAAAAGCCACGGAGCAGCACAGAACTACAGAATCTCTCGGATATTCTTCCAGACAATCCTAGAGGAGGGTCCTTTCTCCGGACAACACTTAACAAAGCAAAGTACAGGCAGGCCAGGGAAGCAGAGGGAAGCTAATGCCACTGCAAGCTGCTTCAAAGCCAGAATAGGAAAAGTCACCCAACCCTTTTGTGCAAGGAGGTGCTACGTATCCCCTTCGAAGGATGTTCGAGCCTCCTTCTCCAGCCAGGTGACTTACAGTCCAGCTCCCAGCCCTGCTCCTCAGAACTGCTCTCACATCTCAGCGCTTCCTTCTCCTGGCTGAAGAATCGCAGGCGCTGGCTCGGAGACCCAGCCCACTCCATAGTCTGCTGTTCCATCATCTCCAGTCTGGTCAGGTCCCTTCTGCCATCCATGTGGGCAACCTCAGATTGACTGGAGCAATCACTCCAGTCCCCCTGGCAGTTCTGGGACCCTTCTGGCCACAGCCTGCTCTCAGGGGGCGATGCACAGGTCGAATCCTGATCATCTTCGGAGTCATATTCAATGTCTATTTCCAGGCTCCTGGGGCTGGAGCAGTGTGTTGCCATCACAGCAGGTTCTGCAAGCCCTGACACCACTGCCTTCCTGTGGGTTTTTCGTAAGGTGCCTTGTCTGGCACGACTGTACATATCAAACCCCTCCTTACCACCAGCACTGCTCACAACATTCAGCTCTTCCCTGAGGCTAGGAGCTCTGTATAACCCACCTCCCATCTGGCTGCAGTTGCCCAGCAGACGACTGCAGTGCTCTGTTAAATCGTTCTGTCTCTTCCTACCCATCTCAGACCGACTCCGGATCTTCTCTCGATAATTATTTCCCTTCTTCTTGCTCCAAGTGGAACTTGCCCCTGTCCCAGACTTCGGATCATTCTCCCGGTAGCCCCAGTTCCAGTTTGCCTTTTTCTGACTCCAGGCCAGCTGGACAAAGGTGGGATCTGCATGGTCAGCATCCCCTCTGCTCTCCTTAACACCATGCTCCTCCTGTGGAGTCTGAGCAGACAGATCCATGGAGGTATTACTCCCATCTGCCTTTAGAAATGGCTCCTTGACGTTGAGCGGCTTCTCTGTCCTTCCTGAATGGCAGGTAAGCGTTTCCAAGGAGTCTTGAGAGTTTGCCTTTTCCTTAACACAATTCTCATCCTCATCTTCCTCCTCATCTTCAGTCACTTCAGGGATGCTAAACAACTTCTTGCTGTGGTTCTTCTGAAGCGGGAGCTCTAGTATCCTCTCCAGAATCTCCTCATCGCTGTCAGTATCACAAAGATCCATCTGTACCCAGCCCCCGAGAAAAGCCACAGCCAGGACAAGCAAAGGAAAAAAGAGAGGAAATAAACATTAAAAAGAGAGGCAAAGTTACAGCCGATTCCCTCCCAGCACAGCAGTATGGAGCGGCAACGGTGGTCTGCAGCGAAGCAAGGGTAGGAAGCAAAAGAGAGCAATGGGTCTTCTGGCAAAAGACAATTGGATGAACTAGCAATGCAGCGGAAAGCGAGGAAGGCCAATGCATGGAAGAGCCTCTGCCTCTACACACACAACTATCTGCAGCACCATTCATCCTGCCCACTTGATTCTCCCCAAGCTTCAGCATCCCCAGTGTGGGATGACAGGCCAGGAGAGGCACAGTTCCTCCACAACTGTTCACTGCACGTTAGAGCTGACTGGGTTCCCCCCTCCGCAGGGACGAGTCTCACGGCCTGTGCTCACACATGGACCCACAGTCCTCCCTTACCTCTCTGTCCTCACACTGGAACAGAAGGAAGTGACCCTGTGCAGCAAGACACCCCTTGGAGATCTTGCTGCTATGGGGGGGACCTTCCCTAGGCCTTCCCATCATCTGTCAAGGTCCAGCTCTACGGCAGGTTACTGTCTGCAAATCCAGGTGAACAGAGTTGCCACAAATACACATGAAAACCCTTTACCTCAAAGTGGTCACACAGACTTGTATTTCACTTGCAGGTGGGCAAGAGCCTACCAGGTTACACAAAACTTTTGGGAAAACATTGCTGAATTTTAAAATTCATCTTGGACAAACTGTAGAATTAATGTTTTGCCTCTTACTAAATTTATACTAAAATAAAACGGTAGAATCCCAGATGCATAGTGCAATTTAGGCTGGAAGATACCTCTGGAGGTCTCTTGTTCAACTTCCCTGGCAATTTTTATCATGACATGTTCTAAAAACATTTACAACAGTTTACAAAGCATCTGTAGCTATCGATGTTTCAAGCTACAGGCATGAGCAGGCCTGTTCACAGATGATTAAAAACTGAATCACAGTGGGGGGAGGCGGGGGAAGCAGTATAAGCTGCTTATTGACTATCCCAACATTCCTAACTTTTTCCAAAAGTCGGTCTTGAATCATATTTTGAATTGGTTGAAGGGGCCTTCAGAGGTCTCCAGTTCAATCTCCTAACTGCAGCAGGACCGTTGCCAACAGTCAGTCAGTGTCTTTGCTTAACTGAGGCTTGATGACACCAAAGAATGGAGATCCTCACCTCTCTGGGGACCTGTCCCAAGGCTGCATCAGTCTCCTGGGAAAGAAGTTTGTGCTCATCTCCAACATGACCCTCCCAAACAGCAACTCATGACTGCTGCCTCTTTTTACATCATCTGCCATGAATGAGAAGACTTTGGCTCTCTCATCCTTTTAACCATCCTTCAAATAGTTGTAGGCAGCTACAAGATCTCTCCCTAGCCTCCTCTTTGCCAGACCAAACAAGCTCAGCTTCCTCAAACTCTCTTCACAGGACATGTGCTTTAGGCTCCTACCTTGTTTGCACCAATTAGGAATATGCAGAATTTATAAAAGCAACCATAAAATAAGTCCAGTAAGACTTATTGTAGCTGTTTACAAAGTTGTGGCTTTTGCTTTCAAGTTTTAATATAATAAATGGTTTCAGAAATTAAACAAGCTATTTGAGGTTAAACATTTTAAAAGCAGCACCCCTCTATTCTTTCATCCCCCAAATCCTGAAAGAGTTGGCTGAGGAGTCTTGAGATAACCCAAAATGTTACTAAATATGCAGAATCCTAGAGAACAGCCCTTCTGAGACCTAGCCTGCTTCAGTCACCATCTTCCTTCACTCTGTAAGACAGTGTTGGGAGCTCTGTGCCCTGAAGCTCTCCCCATTCAGCATCTTGTCACACTCACATCCTCAACTCGTCAGTGCCAGAATGGAAAACAATCATTTTATCAGGTCAAGAAGCACCAGTTTCCTCAACTCAACAGGATGTGCATGGGGTTTTGGTGTTTCTTTTTCAGAAAAAAAAAAAACAAAAAACCCAAAAACATTCAGGGCAATAAAACATCCAGGAAAAAGAGACAAAGAACGGTGCTCCTGACTGTTCTTATTTCCCCTTTTCTCCTTCCATGGAAACCGTTTTTCTTCCATTTTGTTCCAGTGCAATCCCAACAACTGGAAGCCCTTTCAACAACTCCTTCCCAGGCAACCCCAGCACCTCCAGCCACCAGGCTCACCTGGGGCTCCTGACACGCAGGTCCAACCTCCCCGCCCGGGAAGCAGAACCCCCTTCAGAAGGAGAAAAGGAGTAGCAGCAAATTTCCTCCAGAATCATTACGCTGTCCGCTATCGACCATTTAATGCTCACCAGACCCATCCCATCTGTGCTGCAGGCTAGCAGCCACACAGGTCAGCATCGACAAACCACAGATGTTCTTTGGTCACGTTAAAAAAATTGAGGGCACTTTCTTGCTATACAGGCATATCACATTTCCTGCAAATCTTTCTAATTTCTCTTTCAACCTCAATACTTTCCCTTGTGCACATTCATCTCAACTGCCATAATTGGTATGATTACATACCGCTTTCCAGTTGCGCAGTTTTAAGCACATTACCTGTCAAAGATGCATTATAACACACTAACTAGCTTTAATTGTTCAAGCCTGTAACATGAATTAACGTGATCACTCACAGTTCAACTCAAGCAGTACTTCCTCACTTAGAACATCTGAACTGCAAAGCCACGGCTCCGCTCCTACAAGCCATCCATGCCTACAAAGAGCACCAAGGTCTAAGCAAAATAATCTGCACTAAGTTATTCATATATCGGAGCGCTTGCAGGACGGAGGTCAAAATATTACATGCCTGGTTTGCCTTAGGAGAGAAGGTGGGTTGGCACAGGTTCTACGAATGGGTGGACTTTACAGATTCCTATGTGCTCACTGTTTATATCTGCATCAAGAACTTCATCAATAGGATTGATTTTTAACCCTGGGTTCTAAAGTTCACATTATATTGTGTGTTTGTCCAACTAACTAAACCGTAGGTACATTCATTACATATAAACACTCTTCCCTCTCACAAAGAACTCGCATTTTCACTAGCTTAAGACAACACTGGGAGTAAAAGCAGAGCAGGCAGGCACCTAGCCAAGCACTGTTGAGAGCGCTGGGCTCAGACCGGCACCTCCTCCTGTGAGTTGATGACATGGGATGGCTGCACTGGCGCTCCCCGCAAGCATTACCCTGCTATACCTTACCTTTTCCCCATTCTCCCCATAACATGGCTCTCTCTGGTCCCATTTCTTCTCTTCCAGAGCTTCTGAAGACACTTCATCTTCTTCCTCTTCTTCCAAAATATCTGAAAGGTCAGAACTACGGTTGTGCTCAGCAAAAAGGGTCAGCTGTCGTCTTCCCATTTCAGACATTTTTTCTTCTTGCTATTAAAAAGCAGAACAGATTTCCTCAGTCCCCTCAGGCACTCTATTTCAGCAATAAAGTAGCATTTTACCCTTCTCTAGTGCACATACAGCTAAAGTGTGGCGGGAAATATGGGCAGCACCCAACATAGCAATTGGCATGTGTGTACGCACACAGACACACAAAACTGGCAGACATGTTTTATAGCCTGCAGAAGAACAGTACTGCCTAAGGTTATAAAACCTAGGGGTGTCAAACACAATCCACATCCCTCCGTGGGCAGAGACATTCAACCAAGGTTAAACAAACCTCTCTTTTCACTCTGGACATTTCTTTCATCACCTCCTTGCCAGGGGACAACCTCAGGAACTCCTGGCAGCTGCTCCCACCCGCGCTCACATCTCGGGAGGTGCCCTCTATCCCCTCAGCCTGGCTGGGGGAGGGCAGAGGCTCTGGGCTCAAGTGCTTCTCCTTTTCCTCTTTCTCTCTTTCGGGATCAGGGCCTTTTGGAAACTCTTCCACGGAGCATGCATGGCAGGTCTCCATACATATCTTCGGACTACTGTTAGACAGGCTTTCCAGCTCTGGCGCTTTGGTTACAGATTGCTCCATCTAGGAAACAAACCAAAAACCGTCATCGCAAACAATGAAACCTGGGAGAGATGTCATCCAATACTTGTGAACCAAAATGGGGACCTCACCCCCCAACACTCTCTGAGAGAAACACCATGCACTCTGCGCCATTGGCATATGAAGATTTCAGCAGGCAATTTGCATCTGGGAAGGTTGGCCAGCTCTGGATGAAAACTCTTCCCTGCTGTTAGCTGCAAGTAGACACATGGTCCTTCCACTGCTGCAGCTCTGGCTGCTGCACATGGCTCACATTAGTCACAGGAGCATATCAACAATAACTAGTTTTAGAGCCACAAGAAGAGTCCAGCCTATACAACGAGGCCAGTTCCCACTCTCATGTGCCAGAGGAATGTCCTACACACCAGCTTGCAGGTTAGCTTGAGCTGAGGACACTACCCCAGTACTTCTTGGAGCTGGTAAGGGCTGTGAAGAAGCGGGGAATTAGTGAAGAAGAGTATACGCAGAGAGTACAACTGCACAAACTCATGGTTAGGTCACCCAGTTGGATTACAGAAATTTTAAATTTTGGTTTGTTTCTCAGTCAGTTCCGTCTGGTGTTTAAGAAAACCTCTGGGAAATGGAGGAGTGGAACCCCAGGAACAAGGAGGGTAAGGTACGTGGGCCTTCATCAACCACCCCTTTCTCTAACCCTCACTCTAAAATAAGGCAGCTTCCACTGTATTTGCAATGGAGCACAACCTTGTCCTTACGTACTAGGCACACTTTGAAAATATTTACAGGATCAGACCCCTAGGGAGATTTAGACACCGCAGTGCCTAGTTTCTAAATGTCCCCTGGGTGCCGACGAAAGCCAGAGCAGTCTAGATCTCATGTTTAATCTGACAGCTAAGATCCTTCTGCCCCGTTTCTCTTTGTTGACAGCCAAGTGAAGACACACATCTCGAGCAAGAAGGATGATTTTCATCCTGGAAGCACCCATTTCACTCCACTAACTACAATGCAGGCAAAGCGACCCACCCATGTGTAGCCATCTACACTAGACATCTAAATGTGGGCAAATGAATCACAACAATTGACCTGAGGTACTGTGAGCAGCAAATTACCAGAGGTTGAAGAATGATGATAGAAATTTTGGACTCAACATCTCAATTCTTCTGTGTATTTACCTGGCCTTTGGTCTTGGGCCCGCACAGCTGCCAATGCTCCAGCAATTTTCAGAAGTCTTCCCTGCTTTTGTCTAACCCTGAGCCTTTACAAGCTCACACTGCCATGATTAATAAGATCATGCTGAATTTGACAGTTTGAAGCATTCCCTTGAATCTCCGATGTCAAAGGTGAGAATGACCTTTGTCCTGATATAACACATCACATACCAACAAGATCCACTTCCCTCTTGTCACAGAGCAGGCACCTTATAGATCATTTACCTGTTTTCTTATTGGGCTCTCCAACATCATAGAATAGTTTGAGTTGGAAGGGACCTCCAAAGATCATCTAGTCCAATATCACAGAATCACAGGGGTTGGAAGGGAGCTCTGGAGGTTATCTAGTCTAACCCCCCTGCCAGAGCAGGTTCACCTAGAGCACGTTGCACAGGTTGGCATCCAGGCACATTTTGAATATCCTCACCACTGTCCTAAAAAAGCCCTGAAAGCACTCGCCCACCCTACAGTATTCCGAATACCCAGTCATGACAGCTTGCCGGTTCTTCTCCAGACATGGCTACCTTGCTGTGCAGTCCACTAAGGAGCCCTGTTATGCTAGAGTGCCTACTCTACTTTGCGCAAGCCCACTAGACTGGAGAAGACCCCTTGAAGTCAGAGAGCACAGCAATGCGAGACTAACATTGACATCAACCTGGAGAGGCTGGAGTGCTGGGCAGAGAAGAACCTAATGAGGTTCAACAAGAGCAAGTGTAGGGTCCTGCACCTGGGGAGGAAGAATGCTAGGCACCACTATAGGCTAGGGGTGGACCTGCTGGAAAGCAGTTCTGAGGAGAAGGATCTGGGGGTCCTGGTAGATGGTAAATTATCCATGAGCCAGCAATGTGCCCTTGTCGCCAGGAAGGCCAATGGAATCCTGGGCTGCATAGGGAAGAGTGTGGCCAGTAGGTCGAGGGAGGTCATTCTCCACCTCTACTTGGCACTGGTGAGGCCCCAACTGGAATACTGTGTCCAGTTCTGGGCTCCCCAGCTCAAGCGGGACAGGGAACTACAGCATAGGGCAACAAAGATGACTGGGGGATTGGAGCACCTCCCTTATGAGGAAAGGCTGAGAGAGCTGGGACTCTTTAGCCTGGAGAAGAGAAGGCTGAGGGGAGACCTTATTCTTGCTTATAAGCATCTGAAGGGTGGGCGGAAGGAGGATGGAGGCAGACTCTGTTCAGTGGTTCCCAGTGACAGGACGAGGGGCAACGGGCACAAGTTGGAACACAGGAAGTTCCATTCAAACGTAAGAAAAACCTTCTTTACGGTGAGGGTGACAGAGCACTGGAACAGGCTGCCCAGGGAGGTTGTGGAGTCCCCTTCTCTGGAGATTTTCAAGGCCCGCCTGGATGCAGTCCTGAGTGATGTGCTCTAGGCATTCCTGCATCAGCAGGGGAGTGGGACTAGATGATCTCTAGAGGTCCCTTCCAACTCTAAAAATTCCATGATTCCATGATCATCATTAGTGGAAACATCCTTTTCACCTTCAATCTCTCACAAATTCTTGCTTTCCTGACTCTATTTCTGCTCTGCTTGCACACGTGCGATTGAGCCGTGAGCTTCACCTGCTCTTCCACGTACAGACCAGCAGCCAATGCTCCCTGCTGGTTTGCCAACCTCTGAACCATGGCCCAAAGGCAATAGTGTGTCACAGACAAAGACGTTCAGTGGCATTGCGTTCCATTCCCCAAAACGATCCATTCTCCTTCCCAGCACACGTGGTACTGGGCAGGAGATGAAAACACCTACCTGCACCTCCGTCCCTTCGCCCAGGCCTTGCAATTCTGCTTCCCTTGAAGGGACAGGCTCCGTGCCCTCACTGGGGAGCACTGTGCTGCCAGCTAGCTGAGGAGGCACAGTCAGGCATTTCTTGTCCCGTGCAGCATCTGATCCCTGTGGGGAAGTGCCCAGAACCTGCACCAAGGAAGCACTGGGAGAGGAGAGGTGCGGTGGTGAAGAGGCTTTCTCTGGCAAAGATCGTGCTGAGCCATCGTGGCTGGAGGAGAGATCAGTGAATTTGGCATCTGAGGTATCAGTGGGAACTTTCTGTCGAAGCAGGAGCGCAGCTGTTTGGTGCGTGAGTGGGCTGCGTGCAGACAGAGAGCCCCTGGGTTCTCCACGGGGCAGTCTAGAGGTAAAAGTGGTAGAGACAGCAGAATCTGAAGGTGAAGAGCGGTGAGAGGCTCGCAGCAAGACTGAGGAAATCTGGGCTGGAACTGAATCCACTGACTCCCCGTACAGAGACATCGTTCTCACAGAAACCTCCCGGCACACCTGGAACATCTGAAGCTGGGACAAGTCCACCAGGACACTCCCAGCTGTTGGAGAAGTAACTTCTATCGCCTGTAAGCAAAAAAGCAGGGAGCAATTATTTACTGTGCACAGCTCAGCCCTTCTGAGAACGACAATTCCTGAATGCAAAGTTAACGACTGTCCCCAAAGCTCTTGACAGCAGGCGTGCAGGATTCCCACCCTCCTGCACAGTATCAGGGAAGAAGGAATAGTAAAGAGAAATTGTTACCATAACCATTTGAGAAATTGGACATTCTATAAAATAAGGCTATATTCCCTCCTACTCCAGGTTTTAACTGTCCTTGTTCCCTGTGCTTTAAAAGGCCATCTCTTTTTTTGGCCTCCCTTTCGCCTACCTTCCCAGACTCCCCCTTTTTTGACCTGTGTAGAGGAAAAAGCATTTCCACGATAAAAGAGCAATTATCCAACGCAGCACCACTCTGTTTTGCACTGTGCTCCTTTAAACAGCTGTGGTTTGCCTCTCCCATGGCCAACTGCACAACATCGTGTGTGCAGAAGACCGCAGGTCAGTTTTAATACAGAATATCCTTGAAGGTTCTTTACCAGTATTCATACTAGATCCCGGGGTGTTTGTACACCTCTCCCTTTGCCTGTTCCTAATTTAAGAAAGGGATGGAGAACTACATCTTACTCCTTATAGTCCAGAGACAAGCCGCAGGTGGTGGCAAGGTTCTGTACTTTTCTCTGTTCATGCCCTGTAGACTCGTTGCTCATTGAGATCATTGCTTCCCCAAGGAACAAGTTAGTGTGTAGGGTGACACTAATTGTCCTGTTTTGTGAGTAAAGGATCCTGCCACGGAAACTTTACTAGCTTAGTTATATCAAGAACACATCCAAAATCTGGACAGATGTCTTTTTTGGCGCGCATCAGTCAAAACAAACAGCCCAAGCATTGTCCCTTCTCCGATATCATTCCTTTTCAGACCATGGACTGTCACTGCCTCCTCATGGCATGCGTACTGTTTGAAACCTTCCCCATGTTTCTCCATATTTTATTGCGTATTTCTGATTTTTCCATATTTTCTACCTTCTCCATTTTTTGTCACTGTCCATTTCCTACATGGAGAGCATGGGAAGATTTGGTTTGGAAAAGTGGCATTTTTTTAATTGCTCTTCATTTTAACCAAACCACAGCTTTTGGGTATAATACCACTGACAGAGATTAGCTTATTCTGTAGCTTTCCCAAGGCTTATTTGCACCACTGTGGTGAGGCAGTGCCATTACACCTCTTCCCACCCGTGTTTCAGGTGGACACACTGGAAACGTGGCAGATGGGAGACACTGTACTATCAGCATTAAAAATATACAGGAAAGATAAGTCAACAGCAAGGAAGAGCTTAGAAGCGAATTAACAAACTAAGCACTCTAACGAGGAACAAAGAATCTGCCTACTGAAAGAGCATGAAACACCGTTCAACCATCGTGGTTGCATTCAGCTGTTACCACGTCTCCTACTCAGGATCCCACAAGTCTGGATCAGCCATACGTTACCAAAATGCAGCCCAGCTGGCTCCCATGCACCACGCTAATGATGCATTAATTAGAAAAGTCCTCTCCAGGTTAAAAAAAAAAAAAACAAAACAAGAAAAAAGAAAAAATCCCTGCTTTTAAGAGCACAGCCTTGTCTTCCTTTTTCTTTCCCTCTCACAAATACATAAAGTACTGCCCAGTCCTGGCTAGGTCACAGGACCACCTCAGTGACATTAACATTCACCACGTCAGGGCTGACTGGTACAGCCGCCAGCTGCTTTCCAAGTCTCGAGGCTCTGTGACTGCCCGCTACCCCTGCGCCAGCCTCCAGCCCCCCCGCACAAACGTCAGCCTTGCCCAGGGTCAGCACAATACCTTCTGTCCATCCGCATACACAGCGTAACCGGTGACTCGAACTCCATTGGAAGATCCTTCGGCATCAATGGTGACAGGTAACCAGCTGATAACGAGGATACCTGGCGAGGGACCAGCTTCGACCTGGACATCCAAAGGAGCATCAGGTGTGCCTGCAAGAGACCGAACAGATTTTCCTCTTGCTTACCTCATTACAGCCTAAAGCTAAACTAAACCCTGGTTTGAATCAAAGAGAAAACTCTCACACCAGACTTGCCACTGCAGAACCGCACTAGAATAGCCAGGCTAGTCTTGGGGAATGATAGACAGAACCAGAGGAAATAAGGCACTCTTGTTCTGTGAAAGCTTTAATGCACAGAAAACACAACTTTGCAAAAGTAGCTGAGGCCAAGATGCAGCAACCCTTAGAGCAAGGTCATGGCAAACCAGATCTTCCATGCCCTGAGAGGCATGCTGTTCAAATCAGCAAAGGGAATGTCTTCCCAGAGCAAATGAAAACAAAAGAGAGAATAATTTTTTTAAAAATAAAAGAAGAAAAACATTAAGACAAAACAGGACAGCATCTCAGGCTTTGGGACCTAATAAACCTTGCTTCCCTTCTCCCCAGGGCTTCACAGCAAAGTAACGACAGAGCGCACCGCTCCGAGCACTCCATGCACAGTGGCAATGGGCACGACTGCTCTGATACCTGCTAGCGGGGTAGTGAAGTGTATCACAGCTGAGTTCTGCTCCTGCCCCTCTGGGACCTCTTCCCAAGGTGTTTTCAAGGGCCGGGCCTCCAGCTTGGCAACATACGGAGTGCTCGGCTGCAGGTTGCGGAAGGTGTACCAGTAGACCCCAGGTTTTGTTATGTCACATTCCTCCCCATTGAGATAGACTGCGTGGTTGTAATTGCTGTTGCAGGGAAGCCACATGACCTCTGCTGACGTGGCAGTGACGCTTCTGACTTTCAGCATAGTTGGTGCCACACAAAGATCTTGCCCCACAAAGAAAGTGCATCGCAGTTTATCAGAACTGCCTTGCTCTGTCACAGTCTGCACGGATACACGGTAAGCCTTTGTCTTTAAATCCAGCTTTTCAATCACCGCTTTGGTCTGAAAGCCACTCTTCACATTTTGACGTAGCTCCTCATCCACATAGATGTTGTAGCTTTGTATGTCTGGGCAGCCAGCTGGCAAAAGTGGTGGTTCCCAGCCTACAACTATGCTTCTGGCAAGCTGCTTGATCAAAGTCAATTTTCTCGGGTAAGGCACTGTTGTATGACTAACGGGTTCCTCCTGGTCTCCTTCTGCTCTACTGGCCAATGGACTGATGCTACTCTCTTCAATGGAGAAATCACTCTTATCTCCACTGCTGGTGCTTGCACTGACAAAACTTTTCTCCTGGTATGAACTATGGGTGAGATCATTCAGCTCCGAAGGCAGAAACGTCACGAGGTCATCATCTGAAACTCGCTCAACAAAATTGGAGGGGACCAGCCCTCGCCGGCCATCCATCAGCTCCCCTAAACAAAAAACAGGAAACCTGTTACCACTGCACCTTCCAACCCATCTCTGCAGACAATGTGACAAGGTCTACACTAGGTCATAACTGCAGTACAGTCAGGAATGAAGAAAAACCTCTGGGAGGTTATTCCTGGCAAAGTTTCCTGCATTTCCTAAGGCTGCCCTACTTAGATCCCGATGGCCACAACAAGAAGAATCACTGCTCCACACATTCCAGAGACAACTAACTAGAAAGTTGTTTTGTGTAATTAGCTTAAGGGTTTTTTCCTCATCACAGCTCTTTCACTAAGTTGTCTTTTTCTAGCCTTCCCAAATTATGCAGATTGATGATTTTACGTCTTCTCCCAGCCATACAGACATGGTTTTTGTAGTACTTCCTCAAGCAAGTCCATCTTTCCAGCTCTGTATTCAGCTCTTGCCTTCTTTTTAGTTCCCTCCTTTGTTACACTAGCTTCTGTAATAAAGATGTCCCAAAAGGACCCACGGGGATGACTGATACCACAGCACTCTTGCTACGTGCAAGAACCACTAAATCACAGTCAAATGAGCAGTGCGCAGGGATGGCACTTACTTTCCCCTTTCAAAGTCTACCTACAGCAAATCAATTGAAAGCAGGGAAAGCAGAAAACATTAGTAAAGAATAACCTTTTTATTCTTTAAACAATAAACAAACAAACAAACAAATACATGAGAAGCTTGGAAATAGAAAGAGCGAGCCAGAACAGTCAAAGAGCAAGCAGTGCAACATGGCATGCATTTGCCTCAGCCCTTGCAAAGCACCTCAGTAAATTAGGATCCTTCATCCCATTAAGTATGCCAGCTCCACAAAGAAACTTCATTACAAATTTACAGCCCACAATTCTTGGTTTCGATTTCACCTGCCTATTAGCCAACCAGGAACATGTTTTCAAAGATGTCAAAAGAGAAACACACTACACGACACCAAACAGGATAACGACTGTCATTTGGGCTGCTTAGCTTACACCCTACTCTGCCAAAAGAGCAAGAGGTAATCAAGGCCATCAACTGCCTGCGGTCTCTGGCTCACTATGCAGTCACTGGAAAGAGGGAAACAGACCATCTGCAGAAGGTGCCCAGGGCTGAGCATGTTCCTCCCCGTGGCTAGGGAGGAACCATATGGGGATGAAACCTGGAGCTCTGCTGAAAGCAGTGGCAAAATTCCCACTGAAATCACTACACCAGGATTTCATGTTTTAGACTTAATTTAATCATGACATAAATAAACCCTTTTCCAACAGAATCTGCTCTTCTCTCTAACAAGCTAACTTTGGGCAGAAAAGCTTTATCTTGAGGTTTCGAGATTCACTAAATTCCTCTCTTGTTTATTTAAGAGATCAACTCTCCACAGCAGTTCGGTCACATTTCATTCTACTGAAACACACCTTCAAAGAAGCCATCTTCATCCATGTCTCCATAGATGTAAATATATTCTCCAGCAGTCAGTGGAAGCTCTGCCTCTGGATTTTCATTAGGTCCATCAAAAGGGTTGTAGCTGAAATATTTACAATATGAAGACTTACTTTGTATAGGAACTTTCACAACAACGCATTCAAGCTCACAATTCACTGGGACTGCATCCCGTTTTTGCAAACAGCAAATTCCACAAAGGTCAAGACTCTAGTTTACAGTTTTATATATAACTAATAACATATTACTCCTTGTTCAAATAGCAGCTAGGAATAATTTTCTGAGCAGCAGAACAGATGTTTTGTGACGTCTGAAGGAACAGACCAGAGTGACTCAAGAAAGTGTTTAAAAAAAGATTTGAATTACCTGAGTGCCTGCTGTGTTTCTGAGTGTACCAAGCAGCTAAGTTGCAGGAGTCTGCATTTCTAAAATAGACATCCTTAAATTCACCTGCACGCTTAACTATTTTATGTAGATAGCTCTCTCTGTTTCACGTACTTAACAGTTTTGAAAAAAAAATCCAAAACGAACACCGAATCCCCCCCCACCCCAAAGCACTGAAAATGCCACAAACATTTAAGGGACATGTTATCAGCCATACAACCGTCACGAACAAGAACAGTGCAGAATCCCAGAATTCTTATGTTTAAAACCCTAAGAATGAGCTGATTTGTGCAAGAAGAAAGTTACACGAGTGAAGAAAAGCTTTCTAGCCTTTTTCTTCATAATTATCCAAGTTATACAACTCAGTGCTCTAACTCCACATTTTAAAAAGCAGTCCAAAAGCTCCACTAGCATGGAAATGATAAATACATTGGTGATAGGATTTGGACTCCAGATAGTTCTAACCTGCCTACCCAGGGATCCCTGAGCTAATCAGAGGGGCTATCACAGGAAAACGCCTCATAAAAAACCTTCACCTTTGCGAGCACCTACTGCTAATTCCTGCTCTTCAGTCTTTAAAAGGGATTTTAACATGTCAAAGGAATGTTGTCCTCTCTATGAGCTGAGCGAGACCTTGTGGGCCCAAGACTGACATGAAGACACAGATCACATTTGATCTGCTCTTCACAAGCACAAAATCATCCCAGTTCTCTTCCTCCCAATCCACAGACTAACAGCTGCTAAGGGGAGACCTTACAGCAGCCTTCCAGTATCTGAAAGGGGCCTACAAGAAAGCTGGAGAGGGACTTTTCACAAAGGCATGTGGGGATAGGAGGAGGGGTGATGGCTTCAAACCAGACGACGGGAGATTTAGATTAGATCTCAAGGAGAAATTTTTCACTCTGAGGGTGGTGAGACACCGGCCCAGGTTGCCTGGGGAAGCTGTGGCTGCCCCATCCCTGGAGGTGTTCAAGGCCAGGTTGGATGGGGCTTGGAGCAACCTGGTCTAGTAGGAGATGTCCCAGCCCATGGCAGGGGGGTTGGAACTAGATGATCTTTAAGGTCCTTTCCATTCTAAACCATTCTATGATTCTCTGATTCTATGCCAATACCCTTTGAACTGTAATAGCTAGTGGCCATTGCTCAGTGGATTGCAACAGTTATCAGAAAAATCTGGGTTTATTCCGTGCATTTTTTTTTTTCTTTTAAAATTACAACCAAAATTAATTTGGTCAAAAACTTCAATTCAGAATTTCTGGGCTGAAATTTTCTTAATTGTTGCAATAAGATTTTCTTGGAGAAAATTTCCCGGACTATCCTGGAGAAATCAGACATTTCAAGGAATGTATCAAATTCAAACTCACTTTTCCATCCAACACTATATTAAATAAAAAAAAAAAAGTTTCACACAGTGCTGTTCACTGAACAACAAAGGAGTTTACTATGTTTTTGATAAGCCAAGCACATTGGATTTACTTGTACAGGAAATAACAGGTCACAAAAAAAAAATCACGTGGAGGAATAAGATACAAGGTCTAACCTAACGCCCACCCCTAACTGTGGTTAATGCTAGAGAACAGGGTAAACTAGGCAACTGTGAGATAACCTGTCTGACCTCACAAATCACAAGAAATGACCCAGTACCTGTATCGAGCTAAGAACACCTGGAGCTTTGCAGGGCCTTGGCTGCCTGGCTCTGGCATTAGAGAGACGCTGTCAACATCCAGTTCTTCCATTTCACTTGCGGTGTCCACCTAAAAACATTAAAGATGAAGGATATGATATGGCCCAAATCAGAGTAAAGGAACACTCAAAGGGTTCAAGCATCAGTGAACAAGTCCTCTAAGCTCATGTATCGTGCCAGTCTGGCCATTGGGCTAAGAACCATCTGGAAGAATGACTTATAAGGCGAAAAAGTAGTAATAAGAGGTAATAGCTCCAAGTTGCAGCTTCAGAGGTTCCAGTGAGACATTAGGAAAAAGTCCTTGCCCAGGTGGGTGATGCAACCATGGGACAGGTTCCCACTGAGCAGGGGGATCTCCATTCTTGAAGAACTTAGAGCCTCAGCTAGGCAAAGCCATGGCCACACTGATCTAGTGTTGGTGACAGTCCCACTTGAGTACGAGACTGGACTAAAGACTCTGGAGGGCCCTTCCACCCTATATATCCATAATTCAGTATATTCATTTCTTGCTGTCTTTAAATGGTAGTTGTCCCTGTGTGCAACACAAATGGTAATGTGAACAAAGGAGACCTTACAGCTCTATTAGATGCCGAAGTTTCTAAGAGATTTTGTTCAGGCAGTTCCCCTCCAGCACCTGTAAATACTTCAATATAATAAGTTTCGTACTTTCAGAACATTAGAAGGCCCTATGAGTTCCAACCAAAGCTCTACCTAGTCCAAACAGCTGGCTCAGGTAACAGCCAGTAGCATATGCTGAAGGAAAGCGTACAAGAGACAGGGCAGGCATGAAACTCTCCTCTTCCCGATACAGCCTCTCAGCTTCTAGCAATCAGCTACTTAGGGACTTCCTAAGCTGGAGGCTGCACCCTGAATGCATTTGGTGGCTACTGGCAGGAGCATATTCGAGAAATTTGTCTCAGTCTTTTTGATCCCATTGACATTTTTGAATTTTACATCCAGTGGCAATGAGTTATGTAATGCAATCATACTTTTTGAGGAAATAATGCACTTCCCTTGCATTTATTTTAAATGCTGCCAGTTCAAGCTGCCTTTTTAAAGCAGACCTCAAGGCAAACGTACTATTGATGAAGACCCATCACAGGCACCAGAATACAAAGTAGGTATTTTTTCTAGTATACGAACTGCCAAAGTTAATCTTTGAAAGAGTTCAGAGCACCTTTTCAATGTAGCATTCTTGCATCATGTGTTAGAGTAACAAACACCTGCACCCTGTAACACCCAAAGGCAGACCCAAATGGAGTAGCTTTTAGTAGCCTGGTTAGCACCCTGGAGTGTTCTCATCACCATATGTTGCTCAAGTCAAATGCTCTACACACTGGCTCTTTTCCAAGGTTCCCACACTGACCTCTGTAGGCACTACTGGCCATGGAGACATTGTGGCTTCCAAGCTTTCTCTTGAACTAAAAAAAAGTAATTTTTCCCACTACAGAATTGATAGTAGTCACATACCTGTTCTTTCCCAGGTGTGACCTTCACTTTGTCTCTGAACATGACAGCTTCTCAGAGCTCTTACACAGGGGTGGGCACTATCTGCCATAACTGCACCCCTTCGTTAGTGCTCTGGCCTCAGTAGCTCAAGAATTCAGTGTCCTCCACGCGTACAGTGAGGCACCTCAAAGGTTTTAGCACTCAGGAAACATCAGTGGACCAAAAGAGCCAAAGCCTTCTCCCATGCCATCACACCCAGCCTATTCACAGCACTACTTTACCCTAAATTGTCACATCAAGTGATGTACAGCAGAGAGTATGAAAGACTGCTTAAGTGAACCCTCCAATACTATGTCAGAGCTCCTGGGGAGGAGAAGCAACAACCGTCTATGAGACCTTTGTGACACAAACAAGCAAAGCCTATTAATTTCATCCCTGCTAGCACAAACTCAACATCTTTTCATGGTTTCTTTCACCAAGTAAAGTTTTAATACCTAAAAACACCAGCAAAGAAGTTTGAGCCCCTTATGCACAGCTCAAGGCCAAAAATAGTCTGGACACAATTCTTCAGCACGTTAAAAATAACAGTTTGTAGCCTTTGTGTTTTTTAACAGCAGCTGACATGTCACAAGGAAATGGGAAGAGCTTTCCCACACTTTCCACTGATCAACCTCCCCACTCCTTTTCTGAGCTCCCAGCACTCTGCCTAACCAGCTGTTTCCTTCCTGGAGCACAGCACCACGTTCAAATGAGCATTACAGACATAGGCATCCAAGGCCTTTTCAACTTTTTCCTGTGGCTTTGCTCTTGTTTTTCCCCCATTTTCTTCAGGCAGCCAGGAGGGAATAAATGCAACATTATCGGTGCTCTCAGTAATGCACTTATTCCCTTGTGACTAGAAAGCACAGGCTGCAGAGAGGACTCCCATACTGACCTCTGGAGTTGGGCAGGATTTTGGACTGTTCTGCATGGATTCTGATTTTGAAGAGTTTGACTGAGATTCCACTTTCTTGCCTTGTTTCTGAGAACCGATAGCAGCAACTGGCGAGCCAACAGTGGAATCAGGCGCCCACTGTGACGACTCCAACTCATCAGTCCCTTCATTGTGAACCTTCTTTGCACCCTGGTGAGGGAGCAATCCAGGAACGGTCGGTTCTGCAATAAAATAATCTGTCCATTACTTTCAGCCACAGGCAGAATACAAGATCAGCAGTGAGCATCACGGTGAGCAAACGCCCTTTAGAGCAGCTCAAGCCTCTAAAAATGTGACTCATTTAACAGTGCAACAGACTGGACACCCTGGGCTCTCTGTGGTCAGAGAAATGTCAAGTTCTCTTTATGACTACAAAATGAACCAAAGGTATTTACGAGACAGAGAGACAGACAGATATCCCAAAAGTTAACTAAATGCTTGCATTATTTCCTTTACACCCTCGCATTTACACAAATAACTCATTGGTAAAAACACTCATAGGCATCTCCAGTAATTACCCTTCTCCCAATGGGGCTGTGGGGTAGAGCTGCACAGAGCAAGAGGAAGCTCAGAAGTCACCAGCGTAGAGGTGAGAAGGTCGATTTTTCCTGTTTGAAGCCGGAATTGTTTGAGTTCCTGAGACAGGAGGCTGAACTGCTCTGTCTGACTGCGACACTGGTCTTCTAGATCTTTCACCCGGGCCTGACAGAGAGACACAAGATGAGGCACAAACCCATATGAAAACCACTACTGAGGCTCCAAACAGCATTTGCCTTTGCCGTGTCTTTTCAGTGGGTCTCAGACTCCAAGAACCTAAAGGTGTGCCCTATACAGGAATGGTCAATAGGAACTGGCAGCTCCACATCTATATTATCTTTGAAAACCTGAGACTTACCATCTATGAGGAGACTGACTGCAAGCTCAATTACAAATTACCCCAGAAATGCTGGGTTTGAACTTCAATACCCTATCCAAGCCCTGCACAAGACCAGGTGAGATAAATAAAAGATAAATAAGCCTTGAAAAGAAAAAGATTGAAAAGGCTTTGCTTGTTTCTTGAAGCATTAAAATCACATCTCCAAAAGGAATTGCTCTCCCTATGCTCCATCTCGTCCATCACTCCAGAGGCTCCAGCAAGCTCCCAAAACCTTACCCTGGCCTCCCCACCATTCTGGCCAGGACTCCCAACTGTCCCTCCAGATCTCAGCTCCTCCGAGCACTTAGGAAGGGCAGAGAGCATCAGCACCCTGGCCCGTGCTGCAGAACAATTCTTTGAAGTGGGCAGCTCACGTGCTTTGCCACCAGGTCCTACAAGGATGACTTGCTCCAGGAAAAGGCATGCTGAGTACAAGAAAGCCAGGTCTCAGCAGGATGAGATGTAGGGGAGCCTTGGGGAAATACTATGGAGTGGGAAGGACACATTCCTACTACAGAACCATTTCTATTTTCTAGTATTCTCTTTCTACCATCTCTAGATCTTCCCCTTCCAAAATATTGCTGAGTCCTGGCTGTCCTTACGCATCCCCACATACTCCATAGTTGTAGGCATATCAATTCCCAGCAGAATGCTACTGCTCCTTTCCCTCGTCTCACCCTTCCACCGTGCAACAGCTTACTCTGGCTTCCTAGACGGATATCCTGTGTAGACTCTGTTCATGCACTTCAGGTAATAAGTAAACAAAAAGCATTAGTGCTGGATGGGAATATATTATCTAATCAGCAGTTCTTCAGTGGAGTTAATGCAGAAAATATTTAATTTGGCATTAGTGCATGTGGCTGAGGTGCAGACTCAGCCTTGCAAGAGATGACATTTGTTCTCTTTTTTCTCTTTGGGCTGAGATCACACCAGGCTTTGTAGTCACTCTTCTCATCATTTTGCGTAGGTAGGATGCATCAAAACAGATGACTACATCGTGCTCTTCAAAATTTTCCATTCTAAAAAATGCTTTTGAAGTGTCTTTTTCTCCTTCCAACTCAAAAAAAATGAATTATGCCTTGAAATATTCTGCAAGACAGAAAGTCTGGTTTTTAGGCAGCTCTAAAAATAACACATCTGACCTGGAAAAAGCTTTCTTTCTGGTCTCAGAGTACTGCAAAATCCTTCTAGCCCACTCGCTACCAACTTCTGAGAGTGCATGCATTTTTATTTTATTGTAGCATATGTGTTTTAAACATGTCAGTTTATCACTTGTTTCCTTCACAACTAGCTAGGAGCTCTCAGTCTTTAAGGGAAGTCTGGTGAAGTCTCTGAAGTCTGGCAAGAAGTAACTGTCTCTGAACTGAAAGAGAGTATCAGATGCCATGAGCAACTTCCAGAAGCATCTGCATTCTCCACTTGCTAAGAGTCAACTCCCTGTTCACCAAGTCATGTCACTCTGCAATCGTAAGGGTTTGAATTTACTTACAGTTAAGATTTTTCACATAAAGCTTCTCCCCTATGCATTATATCTTAAGAAAGAAAAGAAACCATGAACAGTAAAAACAGTTGCACTGGATCAAAGTAGGGCTTCCTCTCTACCAACGTCTGTCCCTGATCCCACCTTGGGACGCAGCCTACGACAAGGGACAAGTACAGAACAACTGCAGGACCAGAGAGGGTTTTCCCTAAGCCAGCAGATGCATCTGGATATTGTGTTTAATAGCATCATAATAGTACCTTTATTCTGTAAATTTATTAATCACAGTTTAATCCATTTATACTGGTGGCCAAGCCAATAGCCTGGATAATCCACAGTTTAATTCTGAGATACCTAATCATTCAGGTGCCTTCTAGATCTTCTGTTATTCAAAACAACGTAGAAACATCCCTTAAGTATTACTCCCACATCATACACAATGCGTACTTCTAGTGGACTACTTGCAGAGGTTCACACACAGCTGGGCAAGCAGCAAGTTTCCAGGGCAGTGCTAGGAGGCAGTGGGATAAGAAAGAGGAGCCTAAGGACACAGCCAGGAACTTCAGGGAACCAGCAGCAATCAAGCCCCAGACACAGAAGAGAGAGGAGACTTTTGTGTCTATCCCCAACCCAAAAGGGGGAGAAAGAGGAGCCACACACCAACTGAGATTGAGTAGCATGATTACCAGAAGAGGCTGCAAGAGCAGGGAGCAGAGCTTGGTGGTGTCAGTTTAACACCAATTCAAGAACTTACTCTGGTTTTCCACACCAAGCTAGACCAAACCACCACCAGCTCAACCCTGACCTCTTAGACACTCTCCTTCTTGGCTGCTCTATTACACTTCTCCTACAGACAACATTCCCCATCCAGATGTCCCTTGTTACCTTTCTCCATATCTTCTGCTATACGTTTTTGAGATCAGAGAATCATGATTTTGCTAGAAGGGAACTCAAGAGGTCTGCAGTCCAAACTCCTGCTCAAAGCAGGGCTAAGACCAAAGGGATTAAAGGAACATCCATGACTCCACACAGATGTGGGTGCTACTTCTACAGGATGTGGACGTACCCTAATAATGTCCTTGGGCCGTTCCCAATTCCTTTCCTAAAAGTTCCCAACACTGTATTTGCCTGTTTGACCAGACTTGTGAATTAGGCTGACATTTTAAAAAAATCACCCTACCTCAAACATTGCATTTCCTGCCACAACAGGTAATTCGGAGCCCACCACTGTGCATGTTTAGTCACGGCTGCTTCTCCTCCATATGCATGCCTTTGCACAGTGTTACCTGTCATTTAACCTCCCCGTTACTCATGTGATCTTCTCACAACTCTTTGCAATCAGATCTGAAGGTGACTGTTGCAAGCAGTTTTCCATCAAAACCCCATCACTTTCACAGAAGCCTCCTTTCCAAATCATTTGTGAGTAGGCTGGCTAGCACAGCTCCCAGACTGTAACTTCATTAGTTACTACCTCTTCTGCGAAAACTATTATTCACAAACTCTGCTTCCCATCTTCCAACCAATTACAAAGACAGCAGGACCTGTCTTTTTCTCCATGACACTTTCACTTGCAATGAGATTGCTGTTGCTTTTAGGTTTTGAACACTTCACTCTTGGCCTGGAAGTAGTTCTCACAAGACCTTCAAACGTACGTGACACATGGAGAAGGTGCACAGTTGGACAATTCCACAAATCTGGAAATGCCAAAAAAATTAAGCTCCTAATTCTAATTGGTCGAGAAAGCAAAGCACTTAAACAGCAAAGCAGCTGCTCAATTAAACTCATAGTGGTAGCTCCTTTAAACGCAGCTGTTTCTTGGAGGTGACACACTTGCAATCTTTTCCAGACTATAGTTAAAACAAGAATAGCAAGCAACTGTCAAAGTCAGGACAGAGGAGAAAAATGTCCTGTTTGACAGGATTATAGCAGTACCTGCATGCAATCCAAAGTACTCTGGTAGCAAGAAGAAAAGCAAAAAGAGATATAAAACCACATCAGCAGTTACACCAGTCAAAACTCAACAATCTGCCAAAGATCACCCAACCCTCAGTTTGAATGAAATTGTTTTCTCACCAACTTACAGTGTCTGTCTTGTTCCATACTGATTCCTACCTCATTCCCAGAAGTATCTGCTTCCTAAACAAAAGCCAAATCCCACATACCAAATGCATGAATAAGATAACCGTGCACTTCTTGAGGACCTCCAAATTACGATATGCTTTGAGTCAAATCACAATATGCTTTGAGATTCAGTGCTAAATTTGAAGTCCTCTTTTCCCAGCACTTTGCAACCACCCATGAAATCACCAGAATGGACGCTTTATGTCCAGACCTTTCCCCAGGTCTGAGCCCAAGGAGTGCTGGGAATCAAGGCACAGCTCAGAACCTGGCTTTGACATGATTTCAAGCAGCTAACAGCCTGCTCAGTCGTGCACCCTGCTCCTCAGCCAGGGAAAACAAGCAAAGTTAAGCTCTATTCACCATATTTCCAAAAAAAAATTTCTATACTGGATTGCTGAAATCAGGCTGTCTCCAAGGAGGGAGACTCCACTTATGACAGTCATGTGACTGAACTCTTCCAACAGGGAAATGGACCATACTCATTTGTCATTAGTATTACATCAAAAAGCAATCCAAACACAATTAAAAATGACAATGCGCAGTGTAGGCACCCCAGACCCCCTAATTTTGCCCTACACTGATGTTTTGGCATGACTATGATTATAGTTAGGTCATCTAAATGACTGTTGTTTCACATTAAATTAGTTTTTAATGACAATTTCTCTTTCTTTGGTCCCTCTGGTGTCATTGACTTACAAAGCATCTCTGTACCAGTAACATGAAAGCAAGACTATTTAACTGATGAGGTCCTTGCCGAAGAACACAACCAGCCTCTCAAACACAGAACAAAATGACTGTCCCTTTCTTTCTTTGCACACGTAGATGCCTAGTTTAAACCCAAGTAGCTTCTCCAGTCCTTCAATGAATTGGTTCAGAAAACACGTAGTAAGTGTCAAACCTCCCTTCCCTTGAAGGCTGCTAAGAAGACAGCTAAATATCAACTGACATAAGAGCTGATGTCCCAGAAAGGACATGGCAATGGGGCAATACATAATGTCATTGCCCCACAACATTCACCCAGCCTGGAACAATTTCAGTGCCACCCAGTAAGAGCCCAGCACTCTCAGGCTTTACAGTTCAGATAGAGGTCAGGCCACCTCCACAGCAGATGCTATTTGCAGCCATGGAGCAACCTCCTCCATCAAGGACATTTACCATCTCGCTCAACTCTCCTGGACTCCTAACAGCCACAGAGCTGTGGACACAGACAATTCAGCCTGCCATGTCTGACTGTACGTCACCACTACCGACAGGGCCACGGCATAGCTAGCATGAGATCTCACTTGTCCAGGTATTGTAGAGTGAGGCATTCTGCTCGGCCTCAGATGTTTTAGTACTCAGAAAACCTCAGTGAGCTGAGAGAGCAGAAGCTGCCCCATTCGCCATCACACCTAACCCAACTCTGGCAGCCACTAAATCACCACATCAGGTTCCAGGGTTTGGCGCTTTGTCTTTGCAGTCCCAGGAATCCACAGCCAAAGTTTTCTCCAAAGCCATTCTGATAAACACTGAGATAATGCAAATCATCACATCTGCCAGGCTGCACCGTTAAGCTGTCTGCCATCACGGCAAAGCGTGTTCTGTGTGGATGGCAGAGCACTGGCACAGCTGGTCCCAGCCTAGCAAATGGGACAAGGGAGCTGCCTCACACTTCATCACTCATACTCAGGCAAAGGTCACATTTCTCCTTTTTTCCCCTAATGAAAAGCATAGAGCACACATACACAAAAGACGTTTCAAATCACATGGACACAAGTATTCTTCCTCCCTGCAGATGATCCTGGAAAATGGAACACACAGATCTGAGGTTGGTTACTTAACGCACCCCTAAAAGAGTTGTTGGGCACGATCTGAAAGAAGTAGCCTATCTGAGGACTGAGCAGGCCAGGATTTAACTCCTGAAAACTTCAACCCCAGAGACTACTCTGCCAGCACAACCGATACTTGTTCACGGCAGCAACATGTTGCATCTGATCAAGAGGTTAGAGCATTTTGCTCAACAACCAACAAAAGCCAGGGCATCAAGAAGGCTGATATTAAGAACAGAAGACGCCAAATCTGCAGCCACTAATCCATCTTGTTTTCTTCGGTCTTACCTCTAGAAGCTGTACTGCTCCTTCATGTTCTCTTTTTGCCTCTGCCTGTGCCTAAGAAGAAATAAGAAATGGTGTAAATAAGAAAGCAGCCTACCTAAATTCACTTATGTTATCATCATCACCCTGAATGATCATTATAGATTTAAAACACTGTACAGACTGAAAGCATCTTTGATGTTTGGACAAACAGCAGTGAGAGATCAGAACTGCCATTCATGAGAAAAGCCCTTCAACTTTGCTCAGGCACCAGAGTTTGCCTAGATGCAGACACCCTGGTTTACTTTATCCTGTAAGCTCACAAATAGCTCCTCCATACACTGCATTTCCAAGGAAACAAGGTGCAGGAGTCCCATGACTTTCCAGGGAGTCAGGGAGTAAAGTGTCCATTCCCTCACACGCTGCCTACCTGCTGCAGCCGTCTGACTTCCTCTTGCTTCTCCTGCAGGACTAGCAGCGCTTCCTTGTGCTCCACTTCCAGCTGCTGCCTTCGCTCAGCCACATTTCTCATGTGCTGCAGAAAAATTCACAGACAGCTGAAGGGCGACATTACTGAAATACTGTCCTGGGTCCTACTGTGGGCCATGAAGTCAAAACATGGCCTGTATTTCATGTCATCATTAAACAGAGGAGAAAGTAAGAAACTCTTACCACAGGCCAGAGCAACAGTCAAAAGAAAATCCTTAAATCAGTGATGGCCACCTCATTTCCCCTCCCACCCAAATCCCTGCAGCAGCCTTTCTAAAGCACCTCTGCCCACTTTGGAAGGCCACGTTCCAGGATCCCGCAGAGTAGAATTCCCATCGGAAGCTCAAAGACAAAAGAATGGACAAAAAAGCAACGAAACAACATGTGCCATCCAAAAGCAGCACTAAGTGTCTGGACAGTCCTTCCAGCCATGTGAATCCTACTGACCTTCAGCACCTGCTCTAGATTCTCCAGCTTGGTTTGGAGTCCTTGATTCGTCTGAATTACTGAATCCCGTTCCTTAGTAACCAAAACAACCTGCAATTTCAGGTCAGCATTCTCAGATTCAACCTGAAGAGAAGGGATTTTCAATTAGCACAAGTAGCCATAGGTATTTGTTGTATAAATAACGGAAGACAATTTATTTCTGTATCTCGACAGGTTGCTCGCAGACCTGCTTTCTACTTGTAATGACACCAAAATCATGAACCTTCTCTCCCTCTGGCTGTCACTCAAAACACATACATGTGCATTTTTAACAGTCCTCAATGTGATGAGCACTTGATTTGCATATATTGCTTCTCCCACTAGACTCATCTTCCCTCCCCATTTGCAAGGAGGAAGGGACCAGGATACATACTGAAGAGATACAAAAAAAGCACAAGGGTCTACAAGCCTTTTTAACCCTAGGTGGTAGGATTAAACACAGAGAACAGTACAGAAAGACATGGTAGCCTGCTGAAATCATGTTTACCTCCTCCACTTACTACAGGAAACTGCAGCGATGTATTTTGGTTCTACAGTGCACTGTGGTCTGATGACTATTAGCAGTGCAGATTATGAAGCAAAGAGTTGGAGTACCGACTCTTCTACCATTCTCACACACAACCCTCTGAGGTGCAGCTACCCTCCCCTGAAATCCACTCTGCAAACCGAACAATGCAAGTATCCCGCCTGCGTCCCAAGACCTGAAGCTTTTGAGTTTTCCTTCTGGCAAGGGCAGCTCTGAACTGCAGGGGTGGTTTTCTCCCCTGCCCCATCGTCAGCCACCAAAACCCCTCTTTGAGGACAACAAAAAAAATGCCAGAGGTGACTGAGGACTTTCAAACACACCATATGCTTGCACCGCTTGCAGTGATGGGTTCTGCTTTACCACCACTCTGACTAGTGCACACTGCTCCCCATCGACCACTGTCTGTCTTTGGTTATGAACTCATTAACAAGTTACCACAGGGAAACCAAGAATGAACTTAAGTAAGGACAAAGCATCTCACTCAAGTCTTGGGAAACTCTGTAATAAAAAGAGGGCAGTCAACTGCTCTGCTTGCAGTTACCATGGGGTACACAGGACAGAGAGGTACACAGATGGGCACACGACCATTACTCAGTCAGCAACCTGAAAACCTAGCATGCTAGCAAGTTCTTCTCAGCAAAATTTTAGAGATGCTAATGCTCCATCTGACAAACACAGATACTGCTTTTTACCTGTCCTGCCCATCCAGCCTTCTCGTTCAGCTGCAAGTTCTCTTCGGCCAGTCGTGCATTTTCACTTTGTACCTCCTGCAGCTGGATCTCCTGTCCAGAAACAGCAGGCATTACTACACCAAGGCGCTTGGACTAACGGCCCCAAATTATTCTGCAGAGTAGCTTCACTGCTCCAGCTGACTGATGGCGCAGGACACTGATGGCATGCTGCTCGGGGGGCGGAAGGCAACAGCATGCAGCACTCCTCAAGCAGATCCCAGCCCTGTGCCAGATGATCTCTTAAGTTTCTTTTCCCATTAACAAAGCCTCAAAGCTTCACAGCTCCAGTGTCACGTTATTTATATACTGCTGTCCAGAACTCAGCCTCCACCTACAACAATTCATCAAGTTTCACTGTTGGTTCAAGATAAGAGTCTTCTTGACAAATTTCACTTAAGGAAGAAAAATTATTTGGAAGAATGATGCTAAAGAGAGTTCTAGACTGCAAACTCAAGAGTTTTAAACAGCTGACTCCAGTCTGAAACCGGGATTCAGACTAGACTTAAAGCAACGTGAGCCAGCTATCACTCTGCCTTCGAGAATATGGTCTCTGAGCAAGCAGGCAGCCATGGACACATGGAGAGACACTGACCGAATTTGTCAGGTCCCGTCCTTCTGCAGCAACTTTGTACAGCATTAGATGAATTTAATAGTTCCATAATTACACGACTCCGCACAGACACACACGTATTTCCCCATACCAATGTTCTATGGATCATTAAATATTCTCTGGCTATCCCAAGAGCTACTTCTCTGTGCGCGCACAGTCTCAGCCCCAGTACTTCAAGGTGGGTTGGTCCCTTCTTGACCTTGAAAAGCTACTGTCTAACAACATACAATGACCAACTTATTTCTTAAACATTCCATTCTAAACCAGACAATGAGGCTGAGCTATGCATTAGAACTGACCTGAACTGAGATTTGAGCAATACATAAAACATCTATCTAGAAGGTAAGCACCCTTGGCTGAAACTATATGTCACTAATGCCACCAGCACTGCTGAGCAAAGTAGAAACAGAAGGGAGAAATCCAGATGCTGTGATATGACCTGCTAAACCTCCATGAAATTAAACAGAGGCAAGATTTCATCCAACAAATAAGCAGCACAAGAAAATGACCGTGGGTTTGTGTCACTACTGTCTCAAGATGCAGAAATCTTTTGACGCTTGTCTGGAGTGCATGTAAAAATAGTAAGTATCTCCTCAAACTAGCAAAGGCAAACTAGTTTCATCCAGTGATTTATGTAGCTATATTCAACCCACAGGTAGCTGAAAGACTAAATAAACAATTCCAGCCCCAAGGGCTGGAGCCCAAAATTTGTGACACTGTTCAAACTAAGAGAAAGACTGATGATTCACTATTAAGAGAAACTGAAGAGAATCCAAAAGAGGCAGGCAACAACCTAGCTCCTCTTCTACCATTATGCTCACAACAGTAGGCAACAAGAACACTTACCAGTTCTTTGCATCTTTTATGCTTTTTCCTCACTTCATGCTCAAGGTTTTCACATTTTTTGCGCTTTTTCTTGAGTTCAAATTCCTGCATGAAACAAGCGTAAGTAGATCAGCAAGTGTTTTCCCACTGACTTTCCAAGCTCCCCACTTTTGCTCAGCAGTTGTGCCTGAAAGACTTCAGTCCCCAAATTCTCTGCCTGGATTCCACGGGTGAAAACCCCAAGAAAAAGCATAGCACTCCTTTACCCAAAACCAGGGTCACAACTCACCAGCTGCTGTATCTGTTGGCTGCTCTCTTGGTCTGTTATTGCATTTTTGGGAGGGAAATTTTCATGTCCTTCAGAGGCAGGTCCCAGTGGTTGCACACCTGGTTCCACCTGGAAAACAAGCGAGATGTCAGAGAGCTCAGGGACAGCCAGGACCACGGAGCACACCAAAGGAGAAGAGGCTCTCCTGGCAGTCCCGCCTGGGAGAGCAACGCTCCACACAAAAACCCCTGAACTGCACGACTGGACGTGGAGGAAGGCGGGCACCATGGCCACCAGAGACCTGTGCTGGGAGTCTCCTGGAGCCAATCAATCCAGGCTGACTAAACCACCCCCATGCAACAGTGGGCTCCAGAAAGCTCTCAGATCTGAGTGCCCATTCAAGCCTCATCTCAGGCTTCAACGAGAGGCATCAGCAACATCTTTCATGGCCCTCTCCACAGCAATAAAAAGGAGATGGAAGATGGCCAGAAGGGAGAACAAAACGCTCATAAATAGCAGAAAGTAGAAATCAGTGAAGATGTCAGAATCTAAAGGTAGGGAAGAGCAGAGAGAAAATACCATGAAAAGAAGCATCCCCCCTCAGCTGGTAGCTGAGAAGGATTGAAACGGCAGCAGACATGCTATGGCTTATGTGCCACCATCAAATCAGATGAAAGGAGACACTTTTCTGCACACAAGTTTCTAACAAAATGCCTTTTAATTTGGGCTACAGACAAACACACCTTTAATCCTCTGAATTTTCACTCTCAACTGATGTTTGACTTGACATTGTCTGCCTGGAGTAATCCCTGACAGCAGGGCAAGGCCTGAGGTAAACAGAAGAAAGAGGGCTTTGATAATATTTTAAACATTGAATTTATTTTCAATAAATAGATTGTAGGGACAAGAGATCTTTAGGATCACCAAAGCCAACCTGTACCGCGAGCAAGCAGCAGGATTTTGTGACTCCATCTCAGCCTTCAACCTTCGGTTGACCTCTCGTCAGAAGCGGAATTTCTCATTTCACTTTGAACACTTACAGTGCTGAGGGGTCTATGTTACTAACTCTGAGCTCCCTTTACAGTCAGCCATTAGGACAGCATCTAAGCACTACGCCTAAAATATTTCTTTTACCTATTTTAGGCTTGAAACCCTGGTTTTAACTACGTCTATATTCATGGCTCCACTGCTGAAAGCCAGAAAACCCTAAGAGACTACATTCAAGCCCAGGCTATCAAGGTTTTCAGATTTTCTGCTACAAGGAAAATCCCGAAACCACAATCCTGCAGTGCAGCTGAGGGATTCCCTACCATCCATGGAATAAGGGTCACATGGGAATCTGGCAGTCCAAGAACCAACTGGCAGCTGGAAATCTTGAGATCCTCCACCCAAGCCACGGTACCTTACCAGCCCCAGCCCTTGGGAGCTTTCAGGCGCGCTGTGAAACCAGTATTTAACTGTGGAATACCCATGTGTAAATGTTTCTGAGCCTTTTTTTTTTAAACCACCTGGCACATACTAAGTTTCAAATCTGTATTTCACACCTCCCCTCCAAAATTATGCTTCCTCACAAACTGAAAATGTTGCGTTTTAGTCAAATTTAATGAAATTAGGTCCCAAGGAACACTAGTGAACACACCAGCTAAGGTTAGATACCCACTGCACCAGTACCATGCACTATGCTTCATGAGTCATGTTCTCCTGCAAATAGACATGCAAGACAAATTTGCCCATTTGTGATCATTTCCCAGGAAAATGTTTAACGCAGTGATGACATTCCTAATTACAGACAACTTAAAAAAATTACAAAATTATAAATTTGCCCACATGGACCTAATTTCTCCCCAAGAACAAAGACATGCCCCCAGCCACATGCTCATATACTGTTATTTTTCCGCAGAACCCAGGCTCATCACCGTATTAAACAACTGATAAACGAGACTGGCACACACCACGAAGAGAGCTGTGATCTGGAGCTGTGCCACCCCATTCACAGCAGGGACTGGAAGATGCTGAATGAATGAGCCGGGTGCAAGGAATCTGTTCAACCGTACAGTTAAAAAATCACTGCACAACAGCTGCTTTCCTCCCCCAGCGCTACCCGTGGTGCGCGCCGACACTGGCAGAGACCCTGCCGAGAGCGCAGGCTGGGGCCGTGCAACTGATCAGCACACCCAGGCTGTACCAGCTAAAGTCGAACAGACAGCAGGCGCAGAAGTACCTGTACTTTGGCAAATGACCAGAAAGTATAAAGCACGAAAAAGAGCAAATGAAAAATGTTGTAGACTTTCTAGAAAGCTCTGCCCTTGGCCCCCAGGAAGCATCATCGCAATCCTGCCCCAAAAGACGGGCTACAGCACTTTCCACCTAACCGCAGCCCATTCCTTCAGCTGTGCAACGTCAGGCAGAGCTGGCCCAGAAAACCAACGCAGGTTTCAGGACAAGGGGGCAGGAAGGCTGGGTTTGTTTGGTGGTTTTTAACTCAGATCCATCACGTCCCACTGCTCAATATGAACTGCACCGACACAACAGAAGGGGCAGTGGGAACAAGCAGCGGCAAACAGAAGGCTGTTTAACCAGCCCCACCACTGCAAGAAATCCCTGCCAAATTATGATTTGTCATTACAGAGATAAGTGTCACCCTAAAGACATAGAGAAATCAGAAGGAGAAGAGAGAAATGGGATTTTCCAAGGACACTTAGAGTAGAAGCTTGCTCTTTATAGTCTGAGGAAGTTCTTTGAAAGCCAGGGAATACTGCGCTGACGCACTGTGCTGGGGAGCAGGATAGAAGAGCAAAATAATTTCTTTTAATTGCAATAACTGGGTTAGTGCCCCAAGAGCTGAATTCATCCTCAGCGTGGCACCACTGTGCCCACACGAATAAAGCCCGTTGAGCCCAGGGTGATCTCAGCTACAGGCTTCAGCTAAGAGACTGGCAAGAGCCTCCTTGCTCCCCCTTCGCTACTGATGTCGGGCTTAGTCTTGTTGCTATTTATCAGCCAGAAAAATCTTTTGACAATGAGGACAGACTCTCCTGAATGAGAGAAACTAAGAGCATCCATGAGAAAGACCGTAATAAATGTTCTTGTCTGACAGAATCTGCAGGGCCAATTGAAAACCAAGGTATGGAAGGGCCATTCAAGGAAGACAAGGGCAGAGCATCTCTCTGTGCATCTCTCCTCATCGTGGAGGAATCTGGGGGCTGAAGGGCCCAAAATCTCAAACTATGAAGAACCAAGCTGAGGATCTCTCTCAGACTGAACCGTCTATAAGAAGAACTGTGCAAGCCAACAAAATAAAAGGTAACTAATCACCAAGATTAGATAATATTCACCCAAGGGTTCAAAAACCCCCTTCGGCATGAACTGAATCTCTCACTTCAGCAGTAACTGAATCAAGACGGGCAGTGTGTCACTTCTCCGACATCGCCTTAACACGAAATAACTGGAAGGTGGCAAATGTCAAGTTTTAAGAGTATTCCAGTGGAGATCTGTGGAAACACAGACCAGTACATTTGACACCTGTTTGGGGAAACGGCTATACAATGCAATAAAGATTAGGCAGATACTTAAAAAAAAACCCCAAATGTACATTGGGGAAAAAAAAACCACACTCACAAATCTAGAGTTTTTCTAAGGTGTCAGCAAGCAAATGGGTGAGGGACACCCAGCAGGTACAATCTCCTTGGGTGCTCTGAACACACCCAGCTACGGTGCTTTGAAAGGCTCCGGCAGAGATGCTGAGCCACCACAGGATGAGGGTGAAGGTTTTCTCTTGGGTAAATATCTAGTGAAAATGAGAGGGCTAAAAGAGAGCCAGCAGGAACTGTGGTCTCCATGTAGCAAAGAGACAAATGGTGAAGAGAGCCTCATGACACTGAGAGATTACAGCGGGCCATCAGACAAATGTGCTCAGAGAAAAAGGCAAAGAGATCTATTGGGAAAGGGAGAGAAAACTTCATTATGCCACTATATAAATCAACGACACATCGTCTGGGATACTGCAGGCAGCGCTGCTTCCCCCAACACAAAACGAGAGAGAAAACGTACAAAGGAAGGAGACAAAGATGATTAACACTGAATAACGGAAGAGGCTAGAAACAAATTTTTTAAAAAAAATGGCTGAAGGAGAGGGGCCTATAAACTCACAAGTGACGTGGAAAAGACGAACGAGGAATGAATGAATATCCAACACATCTTCTGCAAGAGCCGGGGAGCAATAAATGAGAGCAGCTGGTGGGAGCTCGGAGGGAAGACAAGCAGCCCGTCCTCACACCGCCTACGGAGGTGATATTCTGCCCCGGGACACCGCAAACTCTGATAATAAACCGGGTGAACCCCCACCGGACAAATCCCCCAGGAGCCCGCGCCCTCCGCGCTGCCGCCCGCGCCTCCGGACACCCCCAGGCCGCCGGAGCCGGGGGGCACCGGGGCACCCCAGCCCCGGCCTCACGTACCCCCCTCGCGGCCAGCC
>VYXH01007881.1:180469-202304 GCA_013397275.1 Burhinus bistriatus
ATGGGATGGGGATGAGGATGGGATGAGGATGGGATGGGGATAGGGATGGGATGGGGATGGGATGGGGATGGGATGGGATGGGGATGGGATGGGGATGGGATGGGGATGGGATGGGGATGGGGACGGAGCAGCAGCCCTCCCTGCCACCGCCACCGTGGGCACGGGTGCCCATCCCTCACCCGCTGGGAACCCACATCCGAACCACCGCAAACACCGCAAACGTGTGTTTTCAGCAAACGAGGGCAAAAAGAGGTGTTGTCTCGTTTCCTAGGCTGGAAAATGCAGCTCGGGAGATCCGTGCCAGGGAAGACGAGCAGGACCGAACCCCGGCATCTGTGTCCCCCCTCAGCCGGCGAGGCCTGGCGCTTGGATCGGTCGTTTTAGACACCAGCACAGCACCTGCTCACAGCAGAGGTGAACCGCAGTGCTCGTGTGCTCTAAGAAAGTTTCCTAAGAACAGCAATTAATCGAGTAATTAAATAGCAGAACTTGCAGATCGCTGACCCACTTGTCTCACCTCCCTGGGTGCTTCCCCTCCTCGTGCCGGGTCTCCCAAGCGGGCCTCCTGCCGCAGAGGTGGACCGGTGATGCAGGTATTTAGCGTTGGTGCGGGTGGTCCCAAGCGCGCGGCAGCGCTCGGCAAAGCGCCGCCTGAACCAGTTTTAGAGGAACGTAGACACTCCTTGAAGTTCTTCAGTGCGATCTGTCTCTGCAGCCGTAACACCTCTCGCTGGGATTCCCGCAGCAGGCGATCGAACTCGATGACGTTCAGGCAGCGAGGGTCATCCTGCGGGGAACACAAACACGACATGGTGTTGCTGACAAGCTCTAAAAGGTGGAACAGGTCAAGGCGGTGATTTAACATGCAAACTCCAAAAGCCTTACTGAAGAGACGCTGGCAAAAACTAGGTAGTGCGGCAGACAAAGATTTCTGTTTCCTGGGCCTCCAAAGCCTCAAAAGCTGTCACTTTGCATCCCTTATGTGAATATGTTGTTTCTCCCACAGATAAAAACTAGCCCGTAACGCTTCTGCAGCTATCCCAGCGCAAAGCAAAAGGGCTTTTCTGAGTGTGTGCTTTCTTAGTGCTTGCCAGCAGAGAGCGTGTCAGGATAATATAATTTCATTTCCCAGCTAAACGAGGGCCTTCGCTGGTTTACCGCCTTGGTGTGGGTGCTGGCATTCTCTGCAGCCCTACGCATGCACGGTGGTTAGGGCTTTAAATGCTGGAAAGAATGAAGAACATCTGGGACTTGTTCAGTTCTCGCTCGGGATAATGTTTGTTTTTCAAACACCCTTGATTTCTAACCTCCTCAGAGAGAGGATGGACGGATGGGCTCCTATCTTTAGCACAAGTGGTCACTCCCATCCACTCCGGACCCAAACCTTTTGAAGCTTTTGAAGGAATCCAGTGCAATCTTACTCTCGCAAAAACGGTGAGAGTATGTCACAGCTTGTTTAGTTCTTCGAAGGTTTTCAGATTTCAGGAAGCTGAAGAAACATGTACCTGCATGTCCATGCATATGTACAAAAGCTGGTTATGAAAACCTGTCTTTACAAATATGCTGCTGGAGGAGACATTGCTCGTTCCCCTGGAAAGCTCCTAAGCCAGCGAATTCAATGCATAATTGGTATCCAGGACAAATTTAATCTGCTTCCCCGTTCACTTCTTACTCGCCCTTAAAATAGCATGTGCTTTGTAAATACAATTTATGTAGAAAATCATGGTTACTCTCACGCTACAAGGGGGAAACTGAGGCAGCATTAAGGGGAACTGATTACAGATTCAAGAAGTGAGCAGCTGGGCCTCCTCTGTGTCAGACCCACGTTCAGGCTATCCGGGTAGTAGTTCTTTAAACAAAATTGGCTGTGGCTCTGTATAAAATCTCCCTTCCCCCACCACAAAAAAAAGGCAGCTATTCCCAAGAGACAGCCTCTGAAGCCTGGGGGAACAAGGGAGTAGAAAAAAGCCTCAGTCCTCCACTCACAGTTTCTATTATACAGGGCCCCTGCAGCTGCCTTGCTGTTCCCCCCCGATCCCCCGCTTCCAAGAATCCTTGCTGCAAGAAATTGCAGCCTGGTTTTAGCTGGAGCTGGGGTTTGGTTGGAAGCCCGTCACCAGGAGCATGATCTCAGGAAATCATTTTATCCTGTCCTAAGAGCCCTGATTGTGCAAAACAAGGCCATTGCTTTTACAGCCCAGCGTGCAGGGTGTCCGTGCTGCCACTGGAAAGGAACTGAGTAGATCCATTTTATAGCTACTGAAAAATTAGTGCTGATTTAAAGACCCTAGATTAAAATTGATTTGGTTACAAACTCTGAGCATACACGTAATATCTCTGCATATAAACCCCTTCATTGGCATAATGCATTTTGCATGCTGCAGACAGATTAGGCGAATTTTGAATTTTAACTAGCTGAAAATTAAATTTTAATGAGCAGCTTGCTTGGAAGAGAAATGGGAAAACCAAGATCAGACAGAATGATTTCCTCTCTTGCTCTCTTCTCTGCGGATTCCCTGCTCGCGTACCGATGCCCCAGTCACTGGTGCCTGGGCAGTTACACAAACAGAGGGTCTCACCTCCCGAGCCAGGGTGCTCACCCCTGCCCTAGCAAGGCAGCAGCTGAATTCATCAACGCTGAGGATTGCAGCCATGTGTATTTCCTTGGCCAGTAATGAATCTGGCTCACCCGCTTTTGTCACATTCCTCTACAATTTGTCATTCTCCTGTCCCTGGCAGATTCAGGTTGCCCAGCACCCTCTGCTGTGAAAATCAGAGTGCTTTGGAAAGGGTCTGTTCCCCCTTCTGTGGGGGTCTGCAGTGAGAAATCAAGGGGGTGGGATGGAAATTTCTTCTTGCTGCTACCGTAGAGCTCAGTCAGACCTGGGTCACTTTCTCCTGTGGTTTAATGCCAGAAGGGATCAGCGGGGCAGCTCTGTGCAAACAGCAAACAGCACCCGCTCGTTCTTGTTCTGACTAGATCTACGTTAGGGAAAGACTGACAATCTACCTTCAAACCTATATTTAAAATGAACACATGGGGAGCTCAGGGACAGAAATAAAGCTGCTTTCAGCGAGGAAGTATTTGTCACTTAAATATCACCTAAGTAGGGTAGGTAGAAATGTAAGTATGCATTCACCTCAGCTGGGTGCAGGAATGCAGGGTTGCGCTTGACCACATCGGCACTAGCAAAACAGGAGGAACCCAGTGCGAACCCTAGCATTCCTGAGCTTCTCCTGGAGTTCATTAACTGACCTAAACTGAAAACGTCCAGCTCACGAACAAAAGATGTATCCGATACGCCCAGAACAGGTTGCTTTAGTCACTTTGAGTGGGAATCATTTCACCTACCTTCAGATGTCTGCAGGGACTCCTTTCAGAGTCATCACAGAGAAGTGCTTTGAGGGAGCGACGCAGCTGACCAGTTTTAGGTATCTGTCTCGGGATGAGCTGAATTATCCCTTTTATCCCACCATTTATATCGGCCAGCCTATGCTGGTGCTGAGGGGACCGTAGGTCACCAGCCCAGGTGCAGGCATCAGCATTGTGGATGCTTTCATGAACACCCACCCATGTCTAATGATTTGTACCCTTAGTCATAGTCGTACAAGGATGCGCCTCGTTATCACCAGTCTCGTGGTGGCTGTGAGCGCTCAGAAAGCTGCGGCTCCAGACATGGGATTTAGACTGGTTCTTGGGAATGTGCTCAGCTGGCGTACTTTCCAAACAAACACTTTAAAAGCAAGTCCTGCTTCTACATCTTGCTTGAGTTCAGCACTGTGCAAAGTCATCCTGTATCTGTGGCTTCTCGGGGTTTTCCAGGGGGAGAGTTTTCGTCGCTGCTGAAAATGGCAGCTCAGACCCATGAATTCATGGAGGGACAACTGGGGTGTCCCCTAGCAGACTGTTCTGGAAGGGTTAGGACACCTCGCTGCCACACGCTCACCTGATGTCCCCCATCCAGCTCACACATCAAATGCCCTCTGTTTTCAGCCTGCACTGGGGACTAATTGCCCTCACACCACTTCCTGGAGCCTGGTTCCCATCACTGATGTTGCCCTGTTTGTCCCCAGCCACTGAGTGATGTCCCAGAAAGCGTCTCACCTTCCCTGCGAAGAGTTTAGCCTGCAGCTCCCGGCACTCCTGCTGCAGAGCTTCAATCTGCTTGTCTTTCGCCAGGAGAGCGCTGGCTTGCTCTGTCAGGTCCTTGGCACGCTGGCGGGCAAATGCTTTTTTGCACAGCTCCAGGCTGGAGCCCTTCAGAGGCACCGGAGCAGTTACCTACACCGGAGAGAGCAGCAAGGGAGAAAGCCACGTGCATTGGTGTTCGTTAACCACCACCCCATCACCCCAACAGCCATCGAGCAGGGAGCACTGTCAAGAAACGCAACCTAGCCCCAAAAGACAGACAAGCAGAGAGAGGAGCAGGACAGACCTATGGAAAAGTGGGAGGAAAGAGGAGGGGCTGGATGGAGAAGTGGGTCAGAGGAGAGTTGGGAAGGAGAAGGTGCTCAGCAGATGAGGCTAATGGTCAGCACGGGGGGCTGCAGGCAGGGCAAGAGTGGGTGGGGGGAAGAGAGAAAAACAGGATGGGGCAGAAAGACAGGAGAAGGCAGCAGGGAAGAGCAGGGGAGGATGGCAGGAAAGATGAGCATGGGAGCAAGGATGGAGGTGGCCAAACCAGGAAGAGAAGTGGAGCTTCTGTGGGTTTCTAGGCAGCAGGAAAGAGGGTTTCAGGACAGATGGGTGGAAGATACAGGCAAAAGAGAGCCCAGCAAGGGCCAGTGCAGCCAGGGGAGGACTGGGAGGTGTTCAACAGGAGCAGTTCATCTTCACATGCTCCCTGCGAGGGAGGGAAGAGGAAGGGTGGGGATGGACGGTAGTGTGCTTCAGGGGCAGCAGGGCAGACAGGAACAGGCAGCTGGCTGGGCACAGGCTCTGGGCAGAGGCCCCGGGCAGGAGCTGAGGCTGCCCGGTCGTGGTCTCCCTGGGATGCCGGCTCTCAGCACGCGCCCGCATCCCTGGGGCTGGCTCTGCCACTGGGTACCAGTCCCGCTGAGCTCACGCCTCCCTGCTCATCCCAACCCTCTGGGCAGTGAGGCCACATCCACACCCTGGGTTTAGCAAACCCTGCCTCTCCCTGTCCAGCGATTCACAAAGCCTGACAATTTGGCGAGGGGGGACTCTCTCCCTTGCCTGATCAGGAACATGGCATCCTCTGGGCAAACTCTTCCTCCCCAGTTCTTCCCAAGCATCTCACCCGCATGCAGGAGCTGCATGCCAGGCCCTGGCTCCACGGGACCTGCATACCAGGCACTGAAGGCAACCGCTGCCGGATTAACCCCAGCTCCTCAGGGCCCCTTCTCTGGGCAGGCAGCTGCCTGCTCCTGCCTCCAGCCCACTCTCCACGAGCCTCAGCTGTCCAAGCACTTTCTGCTGTTGGGAGACCTGGGCCAGCCCAGGAGCCCAGCAAGTCGGTTCTCCCAGGGCTCACACAGGTCCTAAACTGTCACCGCCTCAAAGTTTCACTTGGGGAAAAAAACGTAATAGTATTTGAATAGTTGCTGGAGGGTCTGCATGGCTGTTGGATGTATACCAAATGATTTCTCTTAACATAGTATCTGACAAGTCCATCTGGCAGGAACTGTTGCCCTGCAAGTACCAAAACCCCATGACAGATGGGCGTCACAGTGCTGGGGACAGAGAGGGCAGGCGATGCCAGGAAAACCCCCTACCTTCTCTTCAGCAACACTTTCACTTCCTCCTTTCTATCCTAAAGGGCTTGAATTCCCCATCGCAATCCCTGGTTTCCTTCCAGCAGAAGAAACGCTTTGCCTTACTCCGCTGCAATCCACCTTTAGGAAGCTCGTGCAAGTGCTTGTGCCCAAGATCCCGCATCCTACGGCCGTCTCCCACCACCCCTGCACCGTGTCAGATACTACAGGGTTTGCAACAAGCTGCTGTGGGGCCGGCGAAAGCAAAAACCATGCGGCTTGCACAGCAACGCAGGCGAGGTGAGGATGGGGCAGAGCAGAGTCTGTCACCCCTTCCTGTTTTGCTTTACCGCACTCCTTTTCTTATTCAAATACTTCCTGTTTCTTTTCGGTGAAGTCGGATGAATTATTTTCACGACTTGCCCAGGGAAAGCTGAGCTAATTACCTTGAACTAACACCTTACGGTAGGTCAGCACGTTTTACAGCAAGAGACCAAGCAGGAGGAAATCGCTCAAAGCCAGCTCCCCAGGCAGGAGCAGAAGAAGCTGGCGATGGCGGGGTTTCGTGATTCTTGCCCTGCTGCTGATGTGCACACCGTGTTTGCTGTAGGTTTAAGAAAAGCGGAATGAAAAGGCCTTTCTAGCTCAATAGCAGCAGCAAGCGAGAAGTCCCGGGGCTGAGGTGCTCTCCCAGCTCAGCTTCCCAGCAGCGGCAAGCCCCCGCACTCACGACTTTGAGGTTTGCCTCCTGGAGTTTCCGGGCTCTTTCCTCCAGGCGCTTGGCAATGACTGCCAGCTCCGCATTCTTCCTCTTCAGGTGCTTCACCTTCTCCTCCGTCTGGGGGAAGTAGCTCCTGCGCTAGATAACAGAAGGAGGGGTTCGAGGTGAAGCCCCTGCTCAGCTCGAAGCTGCGCGCCGGGGGTGTTTGGGGAAGCCAAGGTCCCCGGCCCTGCCTGACCTGCCCTGTGCCCACAGGGCTTTTCCCAGCCTGTTCCCCTATGACTATCCCAACCATTAAACACCGACCTCTGCTCTCGTTGCCTCTCCAGTCACCGAAACCTGTGTTTTTCCGGGTATTTTTGTTAATGTGACCTCTTGGTCCCTATGAGATGCCCTTAGTCCCACCCCAGGCCATCCCGCACGGTCCCTCTCCAGCCACAGCTCGCTCATTGCAGGCTCTGCCTTTGCCAGCTGGGACTCGCTGCATCTCCAGCATCACTCTATCCTGGCCGCCCACCCTTTGGGCTTTCTCTTCCAAAGTCTTCCCAGTTTATTCCCCTGGAGTTACAGGGCTCAACACTTCGCTGTGGATTTGTGCTGCACTGCCACTGCAAGCTTCACCATTGTCCTTTTTCTCATGACACCAAAGCGTGAGCTGGGGGGAGTGGGAAGAAAGCAGCAAAGGACTTTATGATGTTTGCAAAGCAAATTTCCTTTTCCTTGCTATTGATTCTGTTCACTCTTAATCCCCTTTTATTTATTATCTGTCTGTTTTGATAAGCTGCCGCTTGCTGATGGCTCATTCTCTCAAGGTTGTACCCAGATGTGTTGTGCTGTCTTTTCACATCAGCAAAAATGTCAAGTCAGCTGATCCTTCCAATTATTTTCCTCCCTGCCCCTGTGAGATCCCACCATGGGTGCTTGCTGCTCTCACTGCTTTTCTTCAGCCGGAAGACCGAGGCTGATTTTTGAGAGTAAGATTTGATGAGAGCTTACGTGATAGTGCTTTGCTAAAATCCAGATGACTGATATGAGGTAACCCCAGAGCGTGCAGGTCATACTAGATTTATGCTTTTAGTGTAACAAAATTATCTAAAATATGCATTTTGAATTTGGTGATATAAATCTGAAATACTGAGCAATCAAATTTTCAGGGGCCCAGGGTGGCCATATCCCCACGCCACAGGGCTGCGCAAGGGGCTGATGCTCTCCAGGGAGGATGCAGGAGGGGAACATCCCTTCTTCGTATTTCCCAAGCTCCTGGATGCCCACCATGGGCCTGGGGAGCCGGGAATGGGGGAGCCAGGCAGAATGGGTGGCCCAGGCTGTGGCCATCTGTCTTGGCTTTGGGTGCCAGGGATGCAGCTGGGGAGAAGCCGAGCGCTGAGCTCCTGCGGAGCAGGGGGCAGTGCTGCACTGTCACCCAAAGCCAAGGCTGAGTGAATCAGTGTTTCTGCTTTTCCAATTAAAGAGGAAACGAGCGACTTCCCCCTCCCCTGCCGTCAGCTCGCTGCTGCCTTGCTCTCTGCCTGCTCTCATGGGCGGCTGCGTTGAAGCCTCTTGTGGTTTCCAGCAGGCAAGTACCACCAGGCAAAGGTGGCAGAGAGGGCAGCTGAGGGTCCTGGCCTGCTCCGCACCATGAGGAAGGGTTCCTGCTCAAGCCAACGATGGGTGCAGTGTGAAGGCATCCCAGGGACCCAAAGCACCCAGGCTCTCTTTCCCCCCCTCCCTGGTTCTGCCCAGCTGATCCCGTGTGCCAGCGTCTCTTGGAGTTGGCAGCCGATGGCAGCTCATCCCGGCCAGGACCCCCAACATCAGAAGGACATGGCCCTGTTGGAGCAAGTCCAGAGGAGGGCCATAAAGATGCTCGGAGGGCTGGAGCCCCTCTGCTGTGAGGACAGGCTGAGAGAGTTGGGGTTGATCAGCCTGGAGAAGAGAAGGCTCCAGGGAGACCTTAGAGCCCCTGCCAGTCCCTAAAGGGGCTCCAGGAAAGCTGGGGAGGGACTCTGGGTCAGGGAGTGGAGCCATAGGACAAGGGGAATGGTTTTAAACTGAAAGAGGGGAGATTTAGATTAGATATGAGGAAGAAATTTTTCACCCTGAGGGTGGTGAGACACTGGCCCAGGTTGCCCAGAGAAGCTGTGGCCACCCCATCCCTGGAGGTGTTCAAGGCCAGGTTGGATGGGGCTTGGAGCAGCCTGGTCTAGTGGGAGGTGTCCCTGCTCAGGGCAGGGGGTTGGAACTAGACGGTCTTTGAGGTCCCTTCCAACTCTAACCATTCTGTGATTCTATGACTCCCTCCCCAAAGAGCATCCCATGCCAGCAGCTGGTCCAGCACCTGGCCAGGGCCATCCTCTGCTCACCAGCAAGCTGTTCTCCTCGGCCAGGCTGGAGCAGCGGTGCCGCAGGTCCTCCAGTGCACTCAGGAGCTTCGTGTTCTGGCTCACGAGGAAGCCGTAGTCAGCCCCGCTCTGCAAAACAGCATGGGAGAGGCAAGGCAGGTCTTCGCCTGCCTGGGGCGAGGGGATGAGGGGGCAAAGGGGGCGAGGGGACAAGGGGGCGAGGGACCGACCGCAGCTGCACACCCACACTGGTCCCGCAGCGAGCCCAGCTTGGCTGTGTGGGGAGGCTGGCAGGGTCGGGGTGCGGGCAGGGAAGGGGCAGGGTAGAATGTAGAGACTGATTTCAGGAGGCAGAGAGGGGCTGCATGTCCTTCGGAGGACAAGTGGCCTCCAGGGCTGGTCTGCATCACCTGTGGGTGGCAGCTACCATCTCCATAGCTTTAAAGATGCTTTCAATGTGCCCAGACCCTCACGTCGTCCCCAGCCACTTGCATTTTGCCACAGTACCATCAAAACCAGCTGAAGAGCCAGGCGGGCAGAACACAAGCCGTGACACCCCAGACACGTGCGCTGCTCCCCATGGCTCAGGGGCGCCACGGCCTCCAGCACCACATGGCTTTCGGAGGCGATGGGAGCTCCTCGCCTGCTTCCCCATGCCAGCTCCCCCGGTTTGGCCCAGGAGCCAGGCCCCGGGCTCAGCCCTGTCTCTGTCAGCCTCGGCTCCGGAAGAAGGCGACATGCCGGATTTCTTTGCAAAACACCACCTTAATTTTGTCACATCAAAAGCAGCAGCAGCAGCTCTGCCGGGAGCTGTATATATAGCTTTGTGGTTACTGCTTCCTGCTCAGAGCTGCTCGCCGCAGGCTCGCTGCTGAAGCAAGCTCCCAGAAAGTATTTTTGTGCGTTAGCAAAGCTCGTAGCCAAGCTATTGCTTCACAGCTGCCATATGGCAGCAGCACGCCACGCATCTCGGGAAGATCTGGCCAGATGCTTTCCCAGCAGCCAGGCAGGTCTTGCAGGACCCGCTCCCAGCACCCACGAAGCCTTTGCTGGTGCCACTCAAGGGCTGCCACCTCCCCGGTGCACAGCTCTGCTTCGGCAGTTCGCGAGCCAAGGCTGTGAGTGGAACGTCCCTCGGCTACCAAAGAAACGCTGCCCAAGCTTTCTTGGTAGCGAGAAGTCCAACTGGCAGCTCACAGCACTCAGGTGCTGCTACGCTCTAGGAGGTCTGAGACTGGCTAAAACTCACTACACTTTTGCCCAATACTATATTTTGGCTTCTCAGTCATGGCCATTGGAGAAAAAGGGCAGGAAACCAGTGCCACAAAGCCCACCCCATCGAATCCCCCGGTGTGGCTGCCATGCTCATGCCACAGCTCTCACAACCTCTCATGCCTGTATGGAAATGCCTTGGCAGAGCGGGGAGGGAAAACACAACTGGAAGACACTGAAAACCAAAAAAACCCACCCTCAAAAGATAACACCCTGCCCTCCGCACAGGCCTCACGCGGTGTCCCCAGGTCCCACCAGCCCTCTGAGCCACTTGGAGGGAATGGTAGGTGCCACAAGTTGGCAGGCTTTGGGCAGAGTGGATTGTAGTTGTCCACCCTGCAGAAATCCCAGGGTTTGAGAAAGCTGGAGTGAAATGTCCCATGGGAAGAGATTGTACTGTTTTCCACTTGTGGGAAAGCAAAACTATATTTATTTTCCTCTATTGTTTTTTTTTTCTCCCCTAGGCACAAAGGCGCAGTTACTGCCGCAGCCCCCAGGCACCTGGGTGCCCTCTCCCGCTCTCCAACCACTCGGAACTGCTCCCATGTGTGGTCGGGGCAGGTCCAGGAACCAAGGAGCTCCCCAAACTCAGCGGCCTGGGGGAGCCAAGAAGCTGCCCTGGGAGCCACACACCCGGCCCACTGCAGTGCCCTGGGCCCAGAGGCACTGGTCCCATGCCTGCAGCTTTACAGGGACAGTGAGATGTCCCAGAGGATATTCGCCCCATCGCCAGCTCCAGGAACAGCAAAGCACTTCCTTGGGCTGGGCACCCATGCAGGGGATGCTGTGGGTGCTGATGGGAGGACAGAGCAGGGTGGGTGCACTGGCAGGGGTCCTACCAGCATCTCCCGTGTCCTGCATGGCAGCGCCTTGGGCTGGTTCGCTGCTGCCATCCCCAGAGCCAAGCAGGCAGCCCCTGGGAAGAAGTCAAAATACGTCATTTCCATCTTCTTGTCACTGCCAAGAGGCCTTGAGCTTCTTGTCTGTCCTTGCTTGCACTGAGACAGGCCGGGCAACCTCAGCCAGCAACCTCTGTGCTTGGGATAGGAGCTGGAGAGCTTTTGTGGAGGAGCTGATGTGCTCCTGCCTCTCCCTGTCAGGCAGCTAGGACTTCTGATGCTGTCAGCACCGGGTTTCTGCAGGGAACAGTTACCACTTCCAGCATGGCAGGGGGATCTTTTGGGGACTTACATCCAAATTTCTGTACTTGAAACCCCTTTTCTGTAGCTATAAAACAACATCTTCATCGGGGCAGGATGCAGAGACTCACAACCACTCACCCTAATCCTACCAGGCTGTCCCCAGTTCAGCCCAGGTTTCTTGCTACAACTTGAGAGCCCATGATGTGGCAAACACTGGGATGCCCTAGACCACGCAGAGACCTTTCCATTTCCCCAGGTGTTGCAGGACCCCCAGCCATGGAGCAGAATAGCGTGGCTGTGTGCTCCAGGCTGGGGCCAGGCATGCAGCCAAGCCTCCCCCCGCCAGCACATCCCGCTGTGGCCGCAGCTCCTTGGGGCTTTGCCCAGAGGGGCACGAGGAGCATCTGCAGCAAGAAGACATGGAGGCAGGAGATTCTTGCCGTGCCAGGACATCTGTCCTGCACAGGGACCTCACTGCCTGGGAAAGGTTTGCCAAACCTTCCCCCTGGCAGCTGAGCCGGCGCCGGCTGCGTCAGCTGAACCCTCCTCCAAGACCACGTAGAGCCTGGAACCGAAGGACTGTCTAGACGTCATCCCACGCTCATTAAACATTCATTTCCTATAATGAAATAGCTTTTAATTTATTAACCGCTGTGCTGTTCCTTAAGGTTCCCGTGCTGCGTGGCACAGCCTCGCTGCAGGCCACGCTCGTGGCCCCCACGGACGGTGCTTTTCCAAGGGGGCTGAGGAAATCATTAGGGAGAAGAGGCACCAAGGCTGCCCCTGAAGCGACTCTTCTTGATAATGACAAGCAGAATTGCCAGCAGGAGCCGAAATCCAAACGCATCCCTCAGTCAGGGGGGCTTTAAGGGAGCTGGAGTCGGCAGGAGCCGAGGCAGAGCTGACACTGCAGGGCGGCAGGGAAGGTCTCCAGGCAGTCACATCCCCCAGATCAGGCTCATCCTTGGCCACTAAAAAAATTACCCCAAGTGACACGTTCTTTGGCCACGGGGGAAATTTTCTAAAACCAGAGCAAGGCAGGAGAAGAGCAGCAGGGATGCTGAGGGCGGAGAGCAGACTGCGGCTCTCCTGTGCCACAGGCACACGGCTTTGAAGACTCCAGTTACAGGGAAATCGTCGTCATCTGTCGCCTCTTTTGGCAGGTAGAGCCCAAAATACAGTTTCTTCAGGATGCATTGAGAACGAGCAAACAAAGAAAAGCCTCAGCATGGCAGCTGCAAGAAAGCTGCTGCTTTTTCACCTGAAAACTTAAAAAAAGCAACGGAGAGCTGCAGCAGCTTTTGCAGGGAGAGGTGCCCAGCCAGGCTGCTAAACAGGTCACGCAGTCAAAAATCCCCCTGGAGCAGCCGGCATCCAGCGCAGTCTTTAAAGCCCTGCGGAAAACTTGCAGGAAGCCATTTGGGGGACAGTAAATCAAACCGCGGCGAGGACGACAGACGCTGCTGGCAGCAGCTGCTCTGCAATGCGGCTTGGGCTGCCGGTGCCTCGTGGCACGGCCTGGCACCGACTGGCCGAGAGGGCTTCCCCCACGCCAGCCCTGGGGAACATGCCAAAGTCTAAGCTCAGCCGTGTTTTAAAATCCCTGTGGAGAGCCAGACGGGGAGGAGGAATTTACCAGGTGGCCCCGTGAGCGGGAGGTCTCAGGTGGCCTTTGGAAACAGGCGGTCTCATGACTGATTTTAAAACATACGCAGTTTCAAGATTGTGATAGATAGAGAGTCCCTCTGCTGTGAGGACAGGCTGAGAGAGTTGGGGTTNAATTCTATAAAGATGTATAAAACATAGACAATTTCAAGATGTCCCTGCAGTGACTTCCCCATCTGCAGCAGATGTGGGTCCAGCTGCTGGGTTTGCTTCGCAAAAGCCATCTCTGAAAACCACCCTCCCTTTGCAGACACTTTGCAGACCTATTTCCGAGGTGAAACTACACCAGCTCTCCTGCTATCTTGGATTTATTAAACCCACCACCCCTGCTTCATTTGAAATTATTGTCACCAAGCCTCCACCATGTCAAAGCCCTTTAGCTGCTCATTCCAGCTGACTTTGGTAATTAGTTTCCTTAACTTCTCAATCCGCACCACTTGGAAATGAAAACCTGTCATAGCCAATCCATTTTCTCCTCTTCCATCCATTTTCAAGGGAATCGGCTCCCTCACAGAACAAAGTTATTTTCCACGGGCTGCTCTTCTGCAGTGCCCTCGCTGCGTGTCAAAAGCAAGACAAAAATAGCATCACCTCCTGTTCGGTCAGTGAGCAAGAGCAAAACCCACCCGCTGCCGGCACAGCCAGCACGCCCCGCGCCACGGTGAGCATCATCCCAGCGGGGGGAAAAGGGATATTTTTGTTAAAGGTATGGGAGAAGTAAGAGACGTGCCTGGGATGCAGTCGTGGTTATTCTGCCACTCCTTTGATAGGCAGTCTGCGTCCTTGTTCTGCTTCCTTCATTTCAGGCCGGGTTCCTGGTTTCAGACACAAACATCTCTGTTCTGCCGTTGACTCCATGGCACTTCCCCACCAGCTCCTCACCCCGTGCGGTGCCAACTCCCGTTTCCATGAGTCAGCGTTTTCTCCCGCTGCCTGTCCCTCTTCCAGCCTGCTACTTGCCCTTATTTATGCGATTTCCTCATTTATCTGATTTTTATCACCCCATGTAACAAATTCACGGAAGAAAAAATCCATCTGAGGCTATTAACTTCAAAGATATTGCCTCCAGCATGGGGAGTGCTGGAGCCACAAATTGCAAGATATTAAGAGAATATTCAGGGGAACATGCACTGTATCTTTGCTTGCTCTTACGCTTTCCCCAGGCATCCTCTCCTGCACGCCCTCTGACCACTGCCAGCTCTTCATACATTCCTCACAGTGTGTTTAAAATGAGATGTGCAGCTAAAATTGGAGTCTCACAAATTTGGGTCCTCTCTAAAGCCTCTTATGAAAGCACCATCACTGATCCCAGGAAAGCAAACCCAGCTACTCCAGGAGGAGAAAAATCAGCCCAGTAGCCCTGATCACCCTGGCTTGGCTGTCCTTTGATGAGCTCAGCTTCTCCAGCCTCCCCAACCAGGGAGAAATTAATGTTCCCGCAAAACTGAGACAAGGAGGAATGTGAGTGGAAAATAAACTCTCAGGGCAGAGGCAGAGCGTCAGCGCTCCAAAATCCAAGGCTGCAGCCAGGTCCAGCGTGCAATGCGGCACGATTTCTCATCTTTAACAGCAAATCCAAAATGCAAGAGGTATTGCAAGCAGACGAGAGAAAATGACACTGAAATAACGCACGGCTGCTGGAAAGGCAGCTCTGAACCGCTCCTGACGTACTGCGCACGCGTCTCTTCATCTTTCACAATCAGACATAAAACAGGGCAGTCAGTTGAGAGGGACAGAGAGTTTGGAGAAACCCTTTCCTTTGCGCCCAGGCCAGCCTGTCCCTCTGCCGCAGAGCCCAGTGCAGACCCACAGCGCGCAGTCCTCCCAGGGATGGACCCAACGGGGACTCTCGCAGGGGAAAGGTCCTGCTCGGGGTGCAGGAGCTCATCTGGCCAAACAACTGCTGGTATCACCAGTCCTCCATTTGCTCCTGGCCCTGCTCTCCAGTGTGGTGCAGACCTGTAACCCATAGTCCTTCCAGCTGGCCGTTACCTACCTAAAGCAGAAGCATGACAAGGGCGTGTGTGGCCCTGGACAGGCTTTCCCCAGCTGTGACCCAACCTCTCTCCCCATTAAACACGAATCGTTTTGCAAACCCAGGATGTATGCAGCCAGAAACTGCCGCTGATGCTTGCTGGGATATGATCCATCTTGGTTACCAGATAACCTGCAGCACGGGGTTGGGCCAAGCAAGCTCCTCCTCAAGTACGACAACAACATCACCTTCCTGCCTTGAGTCACTCTGTGACCCCCGGGCACCCCTCTGTCCCTTGTAGGGTCTTTTCCCACCTTGTGTGAAAGATGTCTGCATTTCGTAGGACGAGAAACACGTACAAAGCCTGTTCTACCAACATTTTAACACCAATGTACAAGCTTCTCCCTTGCCTCTTATCAGCTTTCAGAAAGATTTGGCGTAGCCCCACTGGGGTAAAGCGGGACAGTGCTCCATCCCCACCGCAGTCAGGGGACACTAACGGCATCTCTGTTTCATTGCATGGCTTGGAAATGTATGAAAGCCAGGCTATATACCATAAAACCTAGTTTGGTAGTAAAATTCAGGTGCCCGATCAGGAGCCAAGACAGCCAAGCTACGCGTTTCCCCCATTGGAGATTTTTCTGGGTACTGCTGAGCAAGTCATTGCATCTGCGGAGAAGTGGGCACAAGCAACAGTATTTCCACTAGAAAAATGCAAAACGTAGAAGAAGTGGGAAGTAAATGTGTTAACATCTTCAGTGCAAACACAGAAAGACTTCGCAACCTCTGCTTCTTGCATACTCAGGAGTGTTGCCAATCACTGGAGCCAAGACGTGGGTATTGGCTCCCTGTAGAAATTGTTGGGGCTTTTTGTTGTTCGGGTCTGAACAAAGGTCAGCCTGCAGCTCCCAGCGCTGCAGGCTGCAGGTCTTCATGGAGCATCTGGACTCTCTTTTTGGATGCCATGCGTCAGATACTGCTAAGTTTGGAAGCATGCAAAAAAACCCCAAAAAACAACGACCAACAACAACGACAAAAAACCCAACCAAAAAAAAACCTGGAGAAGAATGATAAAATTTAGCTCTTTCCAGGTTTGGTATTTTGATGGCTGGAGTGGAGACGATTGTTCTCTGATATCTCATCTTTCTCGTAACAGAAACTCTAATCCAAAGAAACACTCCCTAGAAAGGCGTGAGACTTTGGTACTGACGGATGCGCTTGGAACAAAGTGCCTGTCGACAGCGAGTGGCCCTGGGCTGTGGCAGGGCTTCACCCTGGAAAGCCACCGAGCTGCAGCTCAGTAAATCCCCTGCCCGTACAGAAGCAGCCCTGCCATCTAACAGGATGGTCCCTTGAAAAGTCAATACGTCAAGGTCCTTCCCACGTCAGAGCCTCAGCAACAGTATTTGTGGCCTCACAAGTTCTGGGTTTATTGAGTGGAGAGACTGGATTACCTACCATGTTCAGCTCTGAAGAGGCAGATGTGTTCTTCCGCCTTGGAAGAAACATCAGGGAGCTAGAGTGGCAGATTTTGTAGGCACAGCTCAGTTTTTGCCCAGGTACCTGCTCCATGGTTCTCCCCTGCCTGTGCCTGTTTTCCAAATTACTTGCAGCTCCCCGGGGGCAAAGAGCACCTTTTCTGCTCGGGTCACATTGGCCTAAAACCTGCTCTAATTGCCCAGGCGTCAGGAACAGCGTTCCCTGCACCTCTTAGTAAAGCAAGAACTCATTTGGGGCAATTATAGGATATTGTCCTGGAATGAGAAACCCCAAATCTCCAATGGCCTTAACAAGTAACTAAGAGATGGAGGGACAAATTCACCCCCTTGCACCACTGACGAGAGCCAGGGGTGCTGGTCAGTGGTCGATACAGCAATGTGAACGGCAAGAGCAGCACAAGACTTACAAACTGATGCCCCAAAGGGTGTTTTCCCAGAGTTACTAAGCAGATGGCTGGGATGCAGGAAGCCTGTATTCCCAGGAGGAGGAGGGCAACAAGGCTGCCAGCATTGCACATGCCAGTTCTCTTCGTGTTATTCCAGCAGGAAGGAAGACTACAGCCATAGGACACCCAAAACAAGGAAGCAAACACATTGGCAAGTTCCCTCGCCCAAAATTTACGGAGGGTGAGATGACAAAGATGCTGAGGCAAAAGATCACGGTGCAGTGATGGCCAACATCCAGATGGTGTGACAGCCCTGGCACAAAACCAGTTGGTCATCACCAGTCCAGAGGAGCCAAGGACGCAGCGAGGAGGCAATGGCTGGTGTCCCTTGTACTCCGTGTCCCACACAAGAGACCTGGCCAAGCCATTTGGACATGTCTTTGTACAGAGAGTATGACCTTACTTAGAAAGACAGTTAAAATGAAAATTACCTTCCCCTTCATACAGTGTCACTTTGTGTTTTCTTCCATTCATTCCTACAAGTAAAGTCGCACTGGCTCTTCGTGGCAGGCGGCTATCTGAGGTTGGCCGTACATTCGTAGTGCTTGCAGAAGACAGCACTAAGTCATTTGCATGAGGCTGAGCGTTGCCAAGACAAGAAAAATTAATTCACTCAGATTTTGAGCAAGATGGAGTATGATCTTTTGCTAATTGGGATTGTGGGAAATGGTGCCTGTAACAGCAAGAACTGGCGTCATTGCCCAGAAAGACTTTCTCACCCTAGTGCCATCTTTAGTTCTGCTGACCTACCCTTTCTAGTCAAGGGTACAGCTCTACGCACCCTCAGACATTAAATGAATAGTTTTCCATCTTTGCCAATGGAAAATTTGAAGGTCTCGAAATGCCACGAATTCTTGCAAAAGGCACTGAGCTTGTTGGTAAATGCACTTTGGCTGAACACTTGACATGAAGGATCTTTACCAGCATTTTATAATTCTTACTGTATCTGTGCTTTGTGTTATCAAGCCCCACTGGGAGCAACAGGTTCTTTGGTGGACATTTAAATTCCTACTGACCGCGGGGCTCCTTGCTTTAAGCATTTTCATTTGGGTTTTACAGAGTTATTGAATATCCTCAGCTCCATCTGACCTCAGGGGAAGCTGAGGCTTGGATCTTAAGAAATTCAGATCCAAAGCAACCTCTTGAGATTAAGAAGTAGTCTCGACAGCCAACTCTGAGCACTCTAGTTGTGCTCCTTGCTTGTGTGGCTCATGGGATGCCAGAACACGGACACGGTCAGCCACTGAGCTTATCCCTTCTGTAAGTGCCGCTGGGGCGGTTCAGGGGGCGAGAAATCCTGGGAGTGAAGGGTGCAGGGAATATGCCAAAATTGAATGACTTTGCTCCTCTCCCCTCTCCCAATTCAGGGCGTCAGGAGGGAGCCTTCACTTCAGCAACCCACCCCCAAGCCATCCCGGGTTTCCAGGACCAAAGCAGATCCCATTGGAGCAGAATCCCATAAGAGATGCAGACAACTGAGCCCTTGTGGGAAGTGCTCTAAAATCCATCTGGTAGCATTACAGGAACTTTCCGATTTCCAGCCAGACTGTATCTGTGCCACTTTAACCCCATTCTTCCTACACAGACAATGTTTTTCTCCTTCTCTGGTATTCATTATTCGGATTGGGATCCTACACCTGCAGTGCCTGGAGATTCTCAGCAGGAAAGTAATTTCTTTCCTCCTGTGTCCACAAAGAAATTTTGGAAAGCAAGACCAGAGAGATTTCAAAGGCCCACAAAGAATACCTTTGTGACAGCAAGCCCCCAGGTAGCGTTATTCGGTGGTAACACGGTGGGACACATTACCCTGCAGAGGAGCTAGGAAGCCCTGCAGTGCATTGCAGGATGCAGAGGCACACAGCAAACGGGTGGGAAGGCATGGGCACAAGTCACAACAAAGGAAATTCCCACCAGACCTATGGAGAACATTCCTTTCCACAAGAGTGCTGCAGCTTCAGGACAGGGTGGTGGGATCCCAGCCCTTGGAGATATTGAACACTTGCCTGGTCAGGCCCTGAGCAACCTCTTCCAGCTCAGGAGCCAGCCCTGCCCGGGGCAGGGGCTGGACGGGGGGCTCCAGGTGTGTCCCCCCAATCCACCTCTCAAACTCCAGAGGTCCCTTGCCAGCTCCCAAATGGGAGAAGGGCAACAGCTGTCCATCCTCTGCACTCAGCAAGAGCGCTGAGATTAACTTGACCTACAGATAGTCTTAACATCTGCCCGTAGACTGTCCCTGAGGGAATGGCAGAGCAGTGGTGGCGGAGGCTGGGACACACGGCAAGAGCATCATCGTAAAATCAACATCTTTAATCAACTCTGTCAGCGACGAGCCCTCAGGAGGCTCTTCCCTGCGCTAGGAAATCACTCCCTGGAGGCAGCTGTCCTGTTTGCATAATGCAGCGCTGACATCCCAAGGACAGATGTCCTAAAGGAAGCCCAGCTCCGGCAGCAGGACACACGGTGTTGGTAGCGCTTGTCCCAGCCGGGCCAGGAAGAGCCATGCTTTTGGAGGGGGCCTATGTAAGTGTCCCCTCGTCCCCAGCTGTAACACAGCAGCTTGCTCCCTAGGAAGTGGGCTTGAGGATGTGGCTTTCACAGCCCAGCAGCACCAGTGCTTGCTCTGCCAGGGACAGCAGTGCTGAGCTGCCTCCGGCGTCTGATCTGGAAGCCTTTCGCATCACTAAAGACACTTGACTTCAGGAGGAAATGCTGGAATTTTTTCGGGAAAAGACAAGTTAGCCTTTCTGTGCACCAACATCAATGTTAAGGATGGTACCGCCATGGTACCACCACAGTAGCATCTCGGTACTACTGTGACACTACCACAGTACAGCCCAGTACCACCAGGTACCACAGTACCGTTGCTCTGGTACCATCATGGCACCATCAGTACCACCATGGCACCGCCCCAGTACACAGGTACATGATGATACTGCCGTGGTGCTGCCACAGCCCCATGGGAGTGGGAAGGGAAATATTAGTCACCCACCAAGCCAGGAGCCTCCAGGATCACGGGGAAACACTCAAAGCAGCCCAAGGACCAAGCGAAACAGAATGGCAGGTGCTCAGCCGCCACCACCGTAGAAACCAAGCGGGGTGCTCATCCCCTCCGCCACCACCCATGTGCACAGCTGGTGCATGGGGGACCCGCTGCAGGGATCAGCTGGAGCTGGGTGCTCAGCCCCCACCCCACAAGATGCCGTTTGGGTGCTGAAGCACCCACGAACATTCCTTTGCTCCAGCCGCCTGCCCCCCCGTCGCTCCCAGCCTTCCCACCCGGGCTGCCCCACCAAGGCAGGGCACCCGCCCCCTCCCTCGCCAGCCAGCTCTCCCAGCGGGGGAGAGGACAGTAAGTTTGGCACAACCGATTTGACTCTCAGGATGGATGGAAAAGGGGGGTGGGAGCAGAAATGCTTCCTGCTCTGCTGCTCCTTTTTTTGGCTGGGGTGCTTCTGGAATGGCCGGGGGCTGTGGTCGGAGGCAGAGCGAGGACTGCATGGTTAAACGTTGTGTTTCCCTAAGCATCACGATCAACAGCCCTTCCAAAAAGACACATGAGAAGCTGTGCTTGAGCGAAACCATTTTCTCTCTCTGTGGGATTCCAGCAGCTCCGTTTCTCTTGTGGCCTGGTGCAGGCTACTCTCTGGCCGGGCTCAGGAGCACAGCACAGGCTTGGCTCAAAAACCTCCTGCTAAGCCCCAGTCAGCACTGCTCAGCTCTTCTCCCCCATCCACAAGGAGAACAGGCCAAGAGCTTGTTCCTCCCCTGTTTTAAGAGCACCACGGAGGTACCCCAGATCCTAGGGGATCCCAGGAAGATGACTGATTTTACCCACGGGAAGGGAGGGCCAGCTGTCCTAAGCAGGATAAGCTGATGAACTTTTGTGGCCTGGATTAAGGAGGTGAGACTCCGAGGGAGTCTTTTGGGGTGTTTTTAGAGCTGTGCAAGGGGCTGGGCATTGCACTACCTTGAGGTGCCCCAGTGCTGTCTGCAGAGGTGGGTTCCCACTGCAGTGCAGGTGCCCCCAGCCCTCCCGGGCTACCCTGAGCGAAGAGGGGATGCTCTGGGAGGGGGTGGTGGTGAATCATGTCCCCACCGCTACCTGCAGAGCCATTGACGCTGCCGGAGCAAGGAGACGCCGCAGGAACGGCTCAGCCTTTGGTGGTGCAGGGGCTGTGTCTGCACCAGGTGGGCTCTGCCCAGCGCTGGCCCCCTCAGGGCTCCGGTGAGACCCCGCACCAGCTCCGGCACCAGCCAGGGGAGAGGGAGCTGGGAATCCCTGCAGAAGGGCAGCGAAGGCAGCAGCTCGCTGTCTCGCATGCTGGTGCATGACGGCGGTTCTGGCAGCTCCCAGCCCCACGGGGAAGGTTTTGTGGGTGGCTCAGCCACAGCCAAGAGCAGCTATTTCCCGTGTCGATCTCGTACCAAGGTGACACCTCCCCGACGCCTCTCCCCCCAAAACGCATGGCACCGCACCCCGCCTGCCAGCAAACGCAACCTGGCAGCCACCTTACCTGGGGGGGTCTGTCTGTCCGGTCGTGTCCGAGCCCGTCCGTCACTCGCAGCGGCCTAACAAGCTCCGGCGAGGAGCGAACCCGCTGGGGGTCCGGAGGGGGACCGCGGAGGGTCCCCGGGGACTCTTCCTGGGGCTGGGGTGCTCCGGCCCCCTCCGGCCCTGGGGACAGCTGGCAGCTCACCCTGTCACCGTCGCCCCCCACGCCTTCACGCGTATCCAGGTCCAGGCTGGCGGAGGGGACGGCATCGCCCGCTGTCGGGGCACCGCTCTGCCCCGCTGCCCGTTGCGGCGGGTGGACGCTGGACATCCCCCGCTCCGGCTCTTGCATGGCTGGGGCAGGGCGTGGGGTTCACCCGGTAGCGGCGAGGGCTCCCGGTGGTCCCGGGAACCGGCACGGTAACCCCGAAGGCATCAGAGTCGCGGCGGCGGGAGCAGCCCGGGCCGCGCTCCCTCCCGGCGGGGACGGAGGCGGCGGCAGCAGCAGCAGGAGCAGCAGCAGCATCCCTGCGCCGGGGGAGGCTCCATCCCCGCCTGGATCCGCC
>VYXH01007881.1:217662-260553 GCA_013397275.1 Burhinus bistriatus
GGTGCAGGGGGAGGAGCCATCTTAAATTGACTCAGATCTACAGCTCCCTGCCCGCTTGACGCTTTCTCTCCCGATTACAGCCCAGGCTGCCACCGCTGCCGCCACACATTTTTCCTCCAATTTTTCCAACGTGAGAGCTCCCTGACCTACTTTTCTCAGCAAATAAAGCTCCGCGTCGGTTTGCTTTTTTGCCGCTACAAAACCCTGGCAGCTCCAGGGCCGGAGTCTAGCCGAAATGCTCATTTCAGGCGCTTTGCNCCGCTGCCAGGCTGCTTTGGGTGCCAAACCTGCAGGATTTTCAGGCCTGGCTGAAATATTTTAGCGTCATTTGNCGCTTTGCAGAGGTCCAACGCGCAGCTCCGGCAGCCTGGGAGCAATGAATCACTTGGGCGGCGTGGGCTGGGAGATGCGGTGACTGTGTGGGCAAGCGATCAAGCTCGCAGGGAAGAGGCTCGCCGAGCCAGCCCGATTAGAGGCACCGGGTTCTTGGAAGCGCCACGAGCTGCTGCAGGCAGAGGAGGTGCAGCTCGCTCTGGAAGACCACCGGTCCTCAGCCTGTTGGCCTCGCCGTTCTGGCTCTATTGCACTTGCACCGCAGCTGCCGCCGGTCTTAATTCTGTATAACCCAGAATGGCTGCACTTCTTAGCAAGGGGGGAGGTCCCTGGGGGGTTTGCAAGTCCCCTCACTTTCCCCGAGAGGCACAGTGACAACGCACGCTGCTCCCTGGGGACAATCTCCTAAGCCAAGCTCCCAGTGCTGGGCAGTGACTGTGTTACTGCAGGACTGCAGCGTCCCGGGGGGGTGACGGGAACCACCGTGCCCACGGACTCATGCCCAGAGCTGGCTGAACAAGCCAACCCTGCCCGGGGCCCTGCACAGAGCCCTCTTGTCACCTCCTCTGCACTGTGGGGCCATGGGACAAGGTGGCCTGGGACTGGGGAAGGGGTCCTGACATGCCTCCAGCTTTGGAGCAGCTCCATCATGGCCATCCCCATCCCTGGAGCCAGGGAAGGGGGACATAACCTGGGAAATTGGTAGGGAGCGAAAGGCGCTGTGAAACGCAGCGGGAAATGGAATTGTGCCTCAGGTCTCTCTTGCTCAGGTCCCTCTCCAGGAGCTTCACCCCAGCCCTTCAGCAGGCTCCAGCCCCGCTCCACAAAGCCCTGCTGCCACCCCGTGGCACTGGAAGGGTGAGGCGTCGAGCGCTGGCCGTGGCCAGGGTGGTTGTCCTCTATCATCCCCACCATCCTTCCAACCTGGCTGGAGCCAAACCCTCACTCCCCAGACCCAGCTCCCTCCAGGTGGAGGAAGAGCTGCCCAGCTCATCCTCCCTGATCCCTTTCAACCTGAACCTTGTCAGCTCTTCTCAACGCCTCACGGCTGCCCAGGCTGCAGCTTTCCAGGACTCTTCCCCAGGGGACAAAGGCACCCCAGGGAGATCCCAGCTTACCCCGTGCCTCTCACAGCACAGCCAGGATGAAACCACCCTCCAGGGCCCGCAGGTCCATGCGCAAGATGTCCAAACCTGAGCACCCTGCAGAGTCACACCCCAGGCAGATGAGACAGTCGCACCTCTTACCCACAGACCTGACCTACTGGCCATTTCCAAGGTACATCTCCTGCCCAGTCTCTGCAACCAAGCAAGCCTGGAGGATAATTATCAGATAATTCAAGTGCTTTGGACGTTCACCGGGGATGTGTGAAAGCCATGGCCAACTCCCTCCTCTGCCCGAGGACGTGAACCTGCTGCTCCATCTTCCCAAGAGGAGGCTCTAGAAACCTCCAGGCCAGGGGCCGAAGCACTCTCAGTTCTTCCCACAAAAGATGCTCTGCACCTGGAGGCGTCTGCTGGAGCCCATCACAAACGTGACTTGGTCTGGTCTGCGCCCAGCAGATACTCTTGACTTCAGCATCACGTCTGCAAGTCCCCAAGAGAAACGTGGTTGAAGACATCTTTCTCCACAGTGTTTTGTCTCAACTAACACTGCAGCCCCCCTGTGCTCACGGCAATCTCCAGCTGCACGTCTGCTCCGAAACCCCGCAGGCAGCCATGCTCTGGCTGACCTGCAGCGCTCAGGACTTTTTTCAGGGCCAGCTCTACAAAGCAGAGCAGGACAGAGAGCATGTTGCCCATGCACTCCTGCCACTGTCCCTCCCCAACAGCGATGCATTCCCTTCTCTGCAGCTGCTTTCGCCCCAGATCAAATGCAGTTTTCAGGCTGTATTGGTTTCCCGCTATTTGCCTAAAGAAAAAAAAAAATTGGGCTTTCCAGCTACAGGATTATCTCAGAAAAAAAAACCAAACAAACCTTATTTCACAGGGCTACTGATCTAGGACTCTGCCCTTGGACAAGGCACCTTTGTGATTGGTGGCTGCTGCTGAACTGGAACAAAAGAAATTAAGCAGAAGCCATCAGCTACGGAGACTCTGTCTCTCAGGAGCCCGTGCAATGCAAACACTACCCGAGCCGACGCTCATGACCTGCACAGTGACAGCCAGACCTCTACAAACAGGAGGCTGGATGGCTGTTGCCACCTGTTTGCCCATCTCTCTGCAAGGCCTGGTGCTGCTTCCCAACCACACCAGCAACGGGCTCATCTCGCTCTGCCTGCCCTGGAGGTCAGCAATGGCCAGTTGAAGGTCCTTCAAGCACGCTTCCATGTCCCTTGTATAAGACCCTGCAGGCCCAGGGCACCGTGACCTCCAGATAACTACCTCCACATGAAATACTTAACATCATCTTACCTGATCCATCCAGCTGTGAGCTGTAAGGCACAAATTGCTAGTCTGCTTGTTCCCTACAGTGAAGGACACCCCACTTCAGCCAGGGCAGGATGCCCTTTCCAGACAGGAATGAGGTCCACAGCATAAGAAGTGATGGCAATCATAGGCTCCAAACAGTCTGGCAGGCAGAGGGCTGAGGGCGAAACCCCTCACCACACCATCCGCACCCTGCAGCAGGTGAAACTAGTGCCTGACCGTACAAGTTGGACTCAACTTTGACCAAGGAGCACGTTTTATTGAAATATTTACACAGCTATTCCCTTATCCCAGCCCTCCTCTTTCCCACACCGACTGTAAAAAAGCTTGTGCATCACCATTAAACACCACTCTCCCAGACCTGCTCCCGCCCTCCCCCTTGTCAAGGCTCAAAAAGGTTTCTGCGGTCTGTGTGGGCAGACCGTGGTATGGCAGAGTCCAGAGGTACTGAGCCAGAGGAGCCGAGCCAGCAAGGTCCCTCCGAGTCCAGGCTCACTTTCCCACAGGCTAAAGCTAAAACCTTTCGGAGCAGTGCCCCGCGTGCCCGCTGCCTCTCCCAACGCAGCACCGGGGAATCCTCCAGGCAGCACAAGAGCCCCTTAGGTTTTTATAGCTGTGTCTCGGGACTTGTAAGCCACGCCACGGCTCTTCAGCTCTCGGACGATCCCTACAACAAGGAGACAAACAGATTTCAGTATTCTCTAGGGATGAGGAGCCCTGAAAAAATCTGGTTGCTCTGTCACATAGCCTTCATTGCAGAGATCAAGAACAGGACAATCACCTTCTTCATTTCTTCTAACAGAACCGGTTAGTGGTCCCTCTTTTAATTTAAATGCCTAGATAGAACTCCCAGCCATCAATTCTCTTTTTGCCTTGGGAAAGGCCCAGATAGAGATTTTATTGACATTATTTCCTACCTGAAAACATTTGAGTATTGTGACTGTACCAAACAGGTCAAGCTCTTAAGTGTACTTCTTAAATCTTCCAGTCACTTCTGTGACCTGCCTGCATGTCCCCCCTCCTCACTAACCCCTCAAGAACAGGGATAGCAGAAGAGCACCAGGGGGTTCAGCACGGCTCTCGCCAGCACCAGGCACCAAGCGACAGCCAAATGACAGCTTGCGAGGCCCACGAGTGCAGCCTGCTGCTTACTGCGCTCCCCAGCCCTCTCACTCCTCCCCGTGATGCGAGGACAGGCTGAGCGAGGCCAAAGACAGCATCTCCCACCTGCACTCCCTCCACCTGCTGCCCTGTGCTCCCTGCTGGCACCTGCATCCAGCTCACACCATCATCTGCTGCACTCCGGTTATTTTGGATGTGCCCAAAGCTGCGCCAGCAGCCCTTGGCTTCAAGCCTCCTGATGTTCCAGCTCCTTCCCAAGGCAGATGGCAGAGCTCAGGTCAGAAATAAGGAGCCTGGAATTCCAGACACAAGCACAGCTTTCACCCTGGGGATACAGGATTGAAGGGGCACAGGTCTGGAGTCTGCTCTGGGGCTATGTACAGGGCAGGGGCTCTCAGCTAGACGGATGATGCAGTTTCTGCGTTACAAAGGCCAACAGCCTCCACTCTGTTTATAAAGGCAGAAAACCCACCTTAATGTAAGCTCTCAGTGCAGCATGGTGATGGAAAGGGGCATCTGTTCACCGAGATTGCCATAACAGCACCCCGTCCTGCAAAACTCTTTCCTATGGGCAAACCTTTGTGTTTCCCTGTAGCTAAACGGCTTGAAATATGCCCACTTTCTGGAGCCACCCTTTAAGCACACTTATCCCTCTGATGGCCTGCCTGGTATCACGGGTTTTAGTCAGCAGCATCTTCAATATCAACTTCTGGCAGGCAGAGTGCTGAATGACTGCAGGTAGGAAACCTGTCTGCAGAACCCCGAAACCTCCCATTCAGCATCTCCTTCTTGCGCTCACCTTGCTAATCCCTTCAGTTTAGCACAGTATGTGCTCTGTTCACAATACACAGCATTCACTGAACCCCCAAATCCTGATTTATCACACAGGTACAGCGCAATGCTGCACCAGTTCGTCAGCTCAGAGAAATGGCTAAAGCCCCATCGCCTGATATACAGAATAATCCCTCAGCTGCCACCCGTGCAGGAGTCTCCCCTCAAACAAGCTGGCAGCGTTACCTTGGGGCAGGCGGCCGGTCACAGACACTGCGTAGACACCTGGCTTGAAGTTACCTGGGGGAAAGAAAACACCAAGTTACCCCGCACTGGTGGGCAAGCATCTCTGCTGCCCTCTGCCTGCGCAGGTGCCCCCATCAGGAGCAGAAACCCCCTTGGCAGCTCAAACAGCAACTCCCGCTGCCCCAGAGAAGGGTTTGCTGGAGAAAAGGGATCTCCGGTTCCCAAACCGGCTGGGAAAACCCACTCACTGATTCGCTGCCACTTGGAGACCCAGCTGTCCTCAGGGCTCATCATGGCGATGATCCTGTTGTCAAAAGAGAAGGGTTAACAGTCACAAAACCTCTAGGTTTTGCAACCCGGTGGGCTTGCACAGTTGATGAATGGGGGACGGGTGGGGACGGCCCCGGGGCAGGAGCTTGTCCGCAGGTCACCAGACCTTGATAGCACCCACAGAGCTCTCAAACAAGGACAACAGGAGTCTCGAGACACGAGAATGGTAAATTTCTGCTTTCATATGTAACGTCAGGCGTGAGGAATGGCTGACTCATCAGTCACCGTGGTTTCTTCTTTGTTATTATTTAGTATATAAAAGCCGGCTTATTTCTCCCAAGGTGTGCCGGCTTTGGGGGAGTCACCGCCCGGTACCCATCTCTGCGCAGACACGCAATAAACAACCACCTCCACTCCGTGTGTGTGTGTGTGGACCCGCTCACAGCCGGTCCCCCGCTGTGGGACAACAATCCCGCGGGAGGGATGGCAGCCAGGGGACATTTCCCAGCCAGGTGCCCCCACGGCCTCCCCAGACACCCCGGGGAAGGCGCCCAGGCCCGGGCCCCACTCACCCGTCGAAGGAGGAGCTGGTGCAGTCGTAGACCATCTCCCGGTTGCCCTTCATCTGCAGGTAGGCATCGCAGTTGTCGCAGCCATCGTACTCGAACTGGTCGATGGTCTGAGGGAGAGGGGGGACACACAGAGGCGTCAGCGCGGGGATGGGGGAGGAAGGGCGGGCCGGGCCTGCGGGCAACCGGGGAGGAAGCCGCGGGAAGGGCCTGAGGGAGGCCTTAGGAAGGGGGGAAGAAGATCCGGCGCCGGTCGGGGGAGCCGGGCCGGTCGCACCTTGACGAGGGAACAGAGCAAACAGGCGCGGAGGTGCCGCAGATCCTTAGGGACCGTCTCCAGCGCCATCTTGCCGCCGCCGCCGCCGCGCAGGCGCCCAACGGGGGCCGGGCCGGGCCATCATGGCGGCGGCTGGGCCCTGTCAGGAGCCGCTCTGCGGCCGGGGGAGGGCGGCAGAGAGCCGCCGAGGACCGGCCCCGGGGCTCCAGTCAAGGCCAACATCCGAAGGATTTATTGCCGTGGTATTTAAATGGAGGTACAGCCCCAATGGGTCGGTGCAACGAACAAAAAGCAGGCGAGCAGACCGGGTTAGGTGGATAAATATATTAGTAAATAAATATATTTCTGAGCACATCGGCATATTCACACATCTTTGTTTCTATCGGACATAAATACACAGTTTTGCATATATATAAAATGTATTCTTCCTCTTTTTCTTTTTTTTTTTTTTTTGGGGGGGGGGGGGGGTGTATGTCATAATTTTTTTCCAAGCCCCGACAGCCCGGACAGACCCAGCAAAAAAAACCGAAACAAAACAAAAACCAACAACAAAAAACCAAACCTATATTCACATTTCCAAAGGATCTGAACATTATAAAAGGGAGAGCAGAGGCTCTGTGTGGGAAGGGAAGAGGTCCAGCCAGCCCGGCCCAGGTACCCATCCCAGTGAAGACGGCGGTCCCTGGGGAAAGGGCCGGGACTTCGGTTTCGGAGGGAGGGAGTTCGGGGTGTTCTGGCTTCCATGAGTTTGCAGCTGGGACTTTGGACGCAACAAAGGAAAACGAGCTCCGCTTCATTGCAGCGATGCTGAAGAAATCCGATGACGGAGCCCGAGAAGCGAGAGGTGCAGGAACTGAGAGGAGCCGTTCTCCTTTTTCTCAGATATTGCTTCTTCCCTTCCAGGCAACCAAGGATGGTAGTCCATCTACTGAAAAGGATCTTAAAAAACACCTTCCCAGAGAGTTCCTCCTTCTCCTCCCACCTGAGAACCCACCAGGACAGACCCGCATGCTCTCATTCAGCTCAGCAAGCCCCGGGGAGGGAGCCCGGCGTGTAGGATGGCTGTTTTCTAGACAAAAAGGAGCAGCAGCATAACATCAGGAAAGGAAAACACTTTAAAGCAGGCATTGCCCTGCGCAGCCTGGTAATACTGCAGTAGGGAGTGGAAAGGGTGCGTTAGTGCTGACCACTTTCTCCAAGAAGCTTGGGGCTTGCCGAAGATTCAGAGCCCTCCTTTTTTTTTGAGGATAAGGAGGGAAAGAAAGGAGGACTTTTAGACTGCAAACTAGACGCTCATTCCTTTGAGGCAGCGAAACGCATCCCTGGAGGCTCTCAGCCTTCTCAACTCCTAAAGAAAGCAGTGGGAGCACCCGGACTTCATGACCCTCCCCTCTGTAAAGTCACCCGAGCCCTCCAGGATGGTCAAGGACATAGGGAGCTGGTTGAGACAAGCCACGGACCATGTGCACAAGAAATTGAACATGGGGAATCTAAATCCGCTCCTGGGTTTTTTCCCCTAGTTTAAGACTGACTTCCCTGCAAGGGGGAAAACATCTGAGCTTGTGTCTTCTGCATGCCCTGTAGGACAAGCAAGAAGAGCCTGGAAAGGTTAAAAGAGAATTCTGCTGGGCTCTTTGATGAAAGAAATTCAGCTTTTCTCTCGAGTGAAAGGTCCTGCAGTGGCTCGGTCACAGGAGAGAAGAAATGAACACTGGCATGGGAATAACGTTTTGCTTTAAAACAGTGCTATTGGCTGATTTGTAATACCGTCACTTAAATGTCAGTGACTAATTAGCAGCTGGGACAAAGATGCCTTTTTCAAAGACGAAGGGCAGCAAACCCCATAAAAAGCTTCCCTCACCAACAAAGGAAGGCAGGGGCAGGATTATCCTGAACTGGGACTACATAACCAGTGCGCTCTCTTGAACTGGAGAGGAAGCTGCTGCTTCAAAGGAAGACACAGAAAGCTTACTGAGCACTGAGCAGATGGGGGAGGCCAGTCCCTACAGCGGGTTTCAAATTGTCAGGAGTTACCTGCAGCTCCAGTGTTGGAGCCTCACCAATGCTTTGTTAGCATTAACTCTGGAAACGCTTGGTGCCATATAAATGTGCATTTCACATGGGAATCTGGCTAATTCTTTGGCCTGAATGATCACTGAGGCCACGGAACTCAACAGTCCAATTCCCTGCTCTACGAAAACTGTTTGGGTTCTATATGTTTTGAATTTGGCAGGTTTTATTTTACTTGAATGTCCCCAAATTATGAGATGTAGGAAATAAGAACTAGTGATATTCCAACAAAGCCCCCACAAATGGGAGGGGGAAAAAAGTAATAAACCAAGAGCCTAGCAATTTCTCAAGTTTTCTCTCTCCATCATCAACAATGTTAGAAAAGGCAGGAGGGTATTTTGAAAAATTCCTTAGCCAGATCATTTCAGGTGTCTCAGAAATATGAAGGTAAGGCTGGGTGATGGATGGGGGCTCTGCTCTGCATTTATTCTGGATGCTTTTGCTGGGAATTTTTGCTGTGTCTTGGGGCAACAAGGGAGGGAGGAGAGAAGAAAGAGCCATGTGAACTCAGGGGTTTTCCATGACTCTTGTGACAGGGGTGTCTCAGGACTGAAATATGCTCAACAAATGAGTTGCTCTTAACAGGGCTGGCCATCACACCTATTTTGAGGGTAGGTGGAGGAATTAGATGATGAGTGAGAGACTTGTTCACATTGCCAGATGAGAGGGTGGATTCTTTGCAATGGAAAGAGTCTGACCCAGCTCCTTCCCAGAAATGCTGACATTGTCCCTGTGTCTTCACCTCTCCTGCTGCTGGCAAAATGCAGCACATGGCTGAGATGGCGTCAGCTGAGGGGCAATGAAGTGATCAAAAGTGGTGAGAACTGTTGGTTTGCAACGAAGTCAGAAGCAGCACCTCGCAGGGCAGAGCTGTGAGTGATGAGATGGAGAATAGCTTGTTCCTGTGTCTGAAATAAGAGTGGAAAAGTTAAATGAAGTCTGGCTTTTGACCTAAGTGAGGAAATGAAGTCAGGAGCTACCAGGCCACAGAAAGTAATTTCTGCAGCTTTTGGTCTCGAAGGCTTGTTTATTTTTGAAGTGTTTAGCAAAACCTTCTGTGGCATGAACATGCCAAAATAGCAGCTTGCACTCACTCCGCGAGCTCTGCAGCTGGTGACCCAAGACCGGTCTCTGAGCAAGCCAGCCCACGCAGATAGATGCCACAGGATGAAGATGGGCTACCTGTGCCTTCAAAGGAGAAGGGGATCTGGAGAACACAGCTCGGTATTTGTGTGACCACCGCAACGCGGGAACATGTGAGGAGACCACAAGCGTCACATTGCTTATTTGCAGTCTGCATCTTGGCGTGGGCCGTGCAGGTCAGGGCTGGTTATTACGCATTGCTTGTGCAGAGAACAAGACGTGAGCTCCTCCACAGCTGGTACGCTGAACATCTTTGTCCACTCCAGCGCTCCAGTAAGCAAACAGGCCAGTGTTTTATTAAACCGAGTGTTCATGGACATCCTGGACCTCCTCTTCAGATCCTGCATTCAAAGAAAAGGAAAAAGAAAAGTGTCAGCTGCAACTAGCTGAACATTCCCGGACTCTGCACCTGCTGGGGCCTGGACCCTGCCATACAGAGAACAGATGCTGCAGTGAAAGCCACTAAGTTGCTCCCAGTATTTTGGAGGGACTTTTCTGGCCACCTCCCCAATCAGTTTATTCCTCTAAGTTAAAGCACAATAAAACGTAAAGATAAGATGTCAAGCTACCCTTTAAATATTTCAGAAGATACAGGCTAAGGGCATGGTGCACCCCAGGATTCACGTCGCTACTAGGTGTTTGCTTTTGAGGCTTTTTGATGTTTGCTCTTTGAGGGAAATAGGTACAGCTGGTTTAAAAAGTATTAGCAACAGAAAATAACACCGATTCATATTCACCCAGGGCCACGGCAGCACCTTCCAGGGACAGGGGACAACATCATCAGAAACTCCAGACAACAAAAGCAGACTGCAAGTGATGTGTGCGTGCAAGAAAGGGATGGCACATGTGTTTCACAGCATTCAAGAGGTTCCACAAATTGCTTCTGAGCCCCCAACAAGCCAAACCCAATGAGTGGTGGTCAGCCACAAATGCCAATCCCTCATGCCCAGCAAGGGCTGCAGCTCACGCCCTTCACCAGCCCCTTCCGCCTGCTGAATTATTGACAGGCAAGTGCTGAGTAGTTTTACTTTGAAACATTCAACATAAGGGCTGCCTAGAAATGCTGCACCTAGAGGTGCTTGTTCAGACAGTCCTTTCTCTCCAAGTGACTGGGTGTTGACGCACACTCCACGGTCCCTTTCCCAGATGTCTCTCAAGTCTGCCCAGAGCTCTCATGCACGGTCAGCATAGCCCAGTAAAGGCATACGTGTATTATTTTTCACATTTCCCTTTTCCTGAATGTTGCTGAGATCAAAAGGAAACAAATGCCCATGTAGATATTCGCAGAGTGCAATTCAAAACAACTTTTCAGAACAGTCACAGCAAGTTCTCGTTTGTTATAAAGCACCAGCTGTAGGAACAGGACTGCTGAAAATTAAATATATGGGAAGAAAACAAACAAATGAGATTCTGCTTTGAAAATGTAGCTGATCAATGTGGGAAAATTAATGCACAGACACAGTGTTACACATAAACATGTATGTACAGGTGTGGCCAAAGCACCAGAAGACAGAGTTTGAGTGTATCTGGCATTTGTGATTTGTGTCACTGGTACATTGAATAAGCCATTGCCAACTGCTTCTCATGTACACCAGCTTCTGTGCAACGCAAAAGACACAGCGTCCATCACTCTGCGATCAGTCAGATGCCCCGAGTCTCAAATAGCATTATTAAAATACTTTCTGAAAACCGTGCCTGTGTGAGTGTCCCCTGTCACACAAAGAGAAAGGAAGGTTCAAAAGGGGTCTGAATTGGGAGAGGTGGCAGAGCCTCAGCTGCTGAACTGGCCATGGAGACCCACACAGCGCAATGACCTGAAGGAGCACACCTTGGTGATACGATAGAAATCTTGTTCTTCGGGTAGTAGGTTTTAATAGTGGTCTTTTTCTGCCCTCTAATCCCTTTCCCTCTCTCTAGTAAAGATCAAAGACACGACATGAAAGGGAATGCCTAAGAGGATGAGCAGGAGATGGAGGAGAGGGGGAGGATGGCGGCAGCGTGCTGCAGGAGGTGAGATTTCCCAGAGAGAGAAATCAAGAGATTTCATCAGCCTGTGCTGGGAGTAATCTGACTGTTCTGGGACAAGATCCATGCATGCTGGGGTGGTTTAGGAAGCCATCTAGCTGTAATTCACTGATAGTTGTCTGGCTTCTCTTAAAAGGATCCATTCAGCATTGCTTGAGGATTGATTCGTAGGCAAAACAACTCCCAGGTATAGTCTCCCAGGCAAGAGAGGCAGGGATGTATCTCTATGCAAACCCCACCAAGAAAAGCTGGTGGTGGTGCTCAAGGAAGCAGCATAAACTCCAAGATCATGCAAGCATCTCTGGGATCATCTGCAGCGCCCTGCTGATGGCTGCGGGCAGCGTTATTCCCTGTGATGCCAGCGCATGGCACCGCCTGCACAAGCGGAGTTTCTCCAGGGGCTGTGGACTAAGGTTCAGCCTCACCTTGCAGCTGGGCGAGATAAGCACACACCTGAGGGTGCTGCATCCCGCTGGAGCACCGTCAGCTTCTGGAATCCCTGGTTTAGGGACTTCCTGAGCCAGAGAGAGTATTTGCATCTCTGCATTTGATAGCTCTTGATGTAGGCTCTCAAACCCATTTTACTTCTGGCACCTACATCCTCTGGGCAATGAGCACCAGTTTCATTACACACCGTGTGTTACCTTACTGGATGTTTTAAAGCTTCTGGTTCCCATTTGATGCCACCACTTATTTTGTCATAATCACCAGTAAGTGTCTCTTATCTGCCTTCTCCCGTGCTCTCCTGATTTCATATCCTCTGCTAATGATCTTTTTCCCACATGGAAGTCTATATTCTTTCTGTTTTCTCAGAAAAACCTCATCATTGTGATTGTACTCGATACCTTTCTGCACTTCTCCCAAGTCTGCTGTATCCTTTTTTGAGCAGCAGTGATCGGTGGTGGATGCTAGCTGTGAAAGCATCACAGTCTTACGCAGATGAATAATGGCACTTTGTGCTTGTCCCACATTTGTTCCCAGCTAGCTCCTAATAATAATTTGATTTTTACTCAGAAGCAGTTCTGCTCGTGTATGGCATTTTGTGCTACTTACGTGGGATTTCATCCACCACTTTGTTGCCTGATAACTCAGCAACGGGAGATCCTTCTGTACTGCTTTGTGACCAGTTTTAAAGCTGACAGTCCTGAAGGATTTTGTCTTTTATAAACTTTGCCATCTCCTCTCCTTGTCCAGGATATTTATGAGCTTGCTGAAAGGTGCAGACAGTTGGAGAACTCCACTTTCCTCCTTCTTTGAGTAACTTCCCTCCATTAAGACTGATCGGCACGTTGTCTCCTATTTTTTAGCAAGTTATTTACCTATGAGAGCACCTTCCATTTTATGCTTTGAGAGCTTCATTCCCCTAAAAGATCTGTGAGGTGTTATCTCTCTCTACAAAAGTTGTGTTGCCTCCTCCCCTGGTTTTCACATTTAGCCATGTGCCTACAAGTCAGACCCTGTATTTGAATTTTTAACAATTTGCTTGGCAGGAAAGTCAGGCTCATGGTTCTGTGGCTTCAGCTATTTCAAGCTGACATCGCCCTCAGCTCTTCCTTCTGGCTCTGGGCATGGGTAACAGATTGCAGTCCACGTTCATGATTTAGCAGTTTTGTGCTTAAGCCTCTGCACGATGCCCAGGTGAGCGACCTGTAGCCCTGGCAATTTCTTATTATCCACCTTTTTGATGCGCTTCAGAAACACTCAAACTGATGATTTGATTTATGAGGGATCCTCTACTCCATGCCCTGAATGGAGATGTGCCAGGGTGAGAACGTCCTCAAGCATTTCCACGCTGATCACTAATGCAATAAATTTAGTTTGCTCTTCTGCTATGCAGTTACAGCCCTTGTACATCCCTCTTAGACCTGCGTTACTCCCTGGACCTGCAGAGCCTCTGGCAGCCTTCTCCCTTCTGATGGAGTTGAAAACGTTTGCATTAATAGTCTCTCTGTTTTTCACCGTGGCTCTGCTCTTAGCTCTGCATCCAACTCTTTTCTGATTTCTTTGTCTAGCCACACCTTTGCTTTGGAAGAACGGCTTCTTGCTTCTATTTGCCCTCTTCTGCTGCTTGGCCAGCCCTCTTCTGGGGCTTTAAGTGATCCCTGTGCCCAAAAGCATCTTATTCTTTTGACTGCTTCTTTCAGTAGTATTTGAAGAAGATTCCCATGTATACATAGGCTCCTCTTTTGCAGCCTGTGCTAATGGTGGGTATTATAACCCTAATACCATACTCCTCCTACTTAGGCACAATCAGGGATTTTTGTGTTATTCGTCATTGGACTTTACGCTCTCCTTAATGCATAGGGTCCCTCCCACGCCACCAGAAGAGACACACTCTTCTCCTCTCTGTAATTTCACCTGGGAATTACAGGGTCCCACTGTTTGGGTTTTTTTTAAACTGGGTTTCTGAAAAGTTTATGTCAAAACTTTAATTTAAAGCTGGGGTTTCTAATTCATCCACTTATATTTTTAGCCTTACAACATTTATCTAGAGGCATATACGCATTTCTCCTTGGTGTCCTTGTCTACTTTTTTTGTCCTGCTTACATGGGACTGTTGAGATTTTTCTTTGCTCTTTTTACTTGTTCTCTATTGATTTATGTCCAGTCCCTTTCTAAGATAGAGAACCGATGTCATTATAACTCAAAAGTTGTGTTATGTCAACCAACATGTTTTCAGCTTGATGGCTTTTCAGCATCAGCCCTGCATAAGCTCCCGCTCTCTTCCACTGTCCTCAGTTCCTAATAAAGTTACATCCTTCCTTTCTATGTATTTTCTCAACCTTACAAGGATATTCTGGCGCTCTGGCTGGTCCTGAAAGCATCCAGAGAAGCTACTGCAATCAAATAGACATAGAGTCACACCGCTTTCAAACACATTGGTCCTTCTAGCTCCTGGTAAAGGGAGGTACGAGGGCTGGATGTGCTTGGCAAAGCACGCTGGCACTGGCTCTGGGTGGGTGTCAGGGAGCCTTCCCCCATCACACCATCAGGAGGTGTGCACAGATCTGGGCCGCTGGGACTGTCTCCAAAGAGACACAGGCATCACAGCATGGGTCCTTGCAATGTCCTGGGCACTGCAGCACCCAGTGCCCCGCGTTAGGTGCACAGACTCCTGCTCTTTCATTTTGAAATGGGAGCTCAAAGCAACTCCTGAGCAGCCTGCCCTTGTGCCAGGAGGGCTTCTCCATGTGGAAGTCCCTTGCTGTCATCCTGGGAGCGCTGTGTCCTGGCGGTATCGCTGCCCACTGCCTCCAACTCAGGGGACATCAGCACTCAGAGCTACCTGCAAACCAGAGAGACATCTCTGCACTGCTGCCTCCTTATCTCTCGAAATGGCAGCATCCCTCTGGGCCCTTTGAAGAACCTCCCATATCACCTATCTGCAGTGTCAGGCACTTCTGCGCCTGGGAAAAAAAATAAAATAAAAAAAATCTGTTCCTGGGAGTCTGGGAGGCCGGAGCCCCGCAGGCAGCCAGCGCTGTGCCCCATCCAACCTCTCCCCCTTCCCTGCTGCCTCCTCGGCAGGCGCTCCACCACCAGGAGCCTGGGTGTGGTGTAGGGCTGGATAGACGAGCATGGGGAGGAAGTTATTATCTCCGCGGCACAATGGGCACGGTGAGTCACGAGTTGAAGGCCAGCATTTTAACAGAAATTAGGCAGCTAGATCTGTATTTGGTACCTAAATCAAAACGATTTGCCCGAGGACCTGCAATGAGTCAGTGGCAGAGCGAGGAAGGGAGCCAGGCTCTGCTCGGAACCAGCACCTGCCCATGCTGACTTGCAGGGTGCTGTACTCAGAGGAGCCCGAGAGAGCAAGACCTGGGAGCTAAACTCGGGTTCTTGCAAACAGCCTCGTCTCAAACGCATTTTCCCTCTCTGTACAGCTGTGAGGCAAAGGGCCAAAGTTTAATTACAACTGATTTCCAAAAGACACTAAAAAGCAACTCCCACGCAACAGAGGCAGGTGAGAAGTGAGGGATGTGCAAATCCATAAACTCATTTAGTCTGTTGTCCTACTACCACCACTACGCCACGCACACTTCCTTCCTTATTGATTCCGGTTAGCTGGGGTTGGCTAAAACAACCAGAGCCCAATAAGCCTTAATGATAACGATAACGACTCTGCCAGTAAGACATCCAGACTGAGGTAAGGACACTGAGAAATGGGGTCCCACCCCCTCCTTTGGGATATATTCCAGCTGCTAGAGAAGTTTAGTTAAAAATAGCCGCCTTATTTCTCATTTATATTATTTTAGGACGAGACTGCAGGGTTTGGTGCACTCATTAACAGACTTGCTAATCGTTCAGGCCATCATCTCCAGACAGGTGAGCTCTGAAATGCTTCTGTTGTTGTTGGTCCTGTAGGAAGGCCCATTGTGAAGGTACCAGGTCTACTGGCAGCCAGCGTACCTTCAGCAAACCACCCTCATTCACCTCCTTGCTGCAAGAAGAGGCCAACACCAGACTTACCCTGACTACCCTGCTGAGACGGGCAGCGAAGGTGAAGACTCAGACTGTGCCTGGGGGTGCCCGTCCCTGAGAAATCAGCAGGAACCGTGCGGTTTCCCTCCCGTCCTGACAACCCCTCCTCCTGCTTTTTCAGCTCTGAGCCGGACTGCGGCACTAAACACTTCCAGAGCGGCCGAGAGCCCGAGCNCCCATTGTGAAGTTACCAGGTCTACTGGCAGCCAGCGTACCTCAGCAAACCACCCTCATTCACCTCCTTGCTGCAAGAAGAAGCCAACACCAGACTTACCCTGACTACCCTGCTGAGACGGGCAGCGAAGGTGAAGACTCAGACTGTGCCTGGGGGTGCCCGTCCCTGAGAAATCAGCAGGAACCGTGCGGTTTCCCTCCCGTCCTGACAACCCCTCCTCCTGCTTTTTCAGCTCTGAGCCGGACTGCGGCACTAAACACTTCCAGAGCGGCCGAGAGCCCGAGCCGCAGGGCAGGGGAGCGCTTGGGATCAGGGGCTGGACTTCGGGCGAGCAGCGGTAGCCAGCGGGATGGCTGTGAGGAACGTGAGCATCGCAGGCTTTGGGCAAGGCTGAGTCCTCAGGCAGGAGAGTGGGGTCGGGCTCTAGGGGACACTTTCTTTTCCTTCGGTGATGACGGCTCTGTAAGCTGTGTCTTGGGGGCAGGGGGACAGGGGATGTGCCAGCTGCTCCCGATTGTCTGTTGGCATCTACAGTGAAGTCCAACCTGTTTGGAGAAGCGGAGGGGACATGAGGGGGCTCCCGGACTTGTTGAGGACAGGCTGGCTGTCCTGCTGGAGCTGCCTCCTGTAGCACAGCGCTGCTTTCCAGAGGCTGCTGACAGTGATGGCTTTTCTCAGTCCTCTTTTGTGTCCGAGCACTGTGGAAGCCAACCTTGGCCCCAGAGTACCGCGATTTGCGCTGCCCAGGCCCATGCCCGGCCCGCCCAGGTGGACCCTCCGCGTCTCTTCTGTAGTGATGGTGCTGGTGGTGGTGGTAGTGGACGTGGCTGAGCACCTGGGGCTTGGCTGGAGCAGCACCCCCAGGCACCATCAGGTCCAAGGACCTGGGCCGCGTCTCCCTGGGCGGCCGTGGCTGCTCCTGGCCATTGTCCGTGGTGGGTCCCTCCGAGCTGCAGTACACGAAGGGGTCGTAGTCGCTGCTGAGAGAGCTGCGGAAAGTGGAGCAGCTGCCGTGGATGCCCTGCAGACTGACGTCTGTGCAGTTCAACATGGAGTCACTGGAGGAACCATGGCAGGGCCCCGAGCTGGAGTCACTGCCTGGCCCGTCTGCCAGGTACCCACTGTGCTCCGTGAGATAGCTCTCCCCGGAGCCGCTGCTGTTGTGCTGGTGCCCGTGGCCGCCCCCCCGGCGCAGGGCGGGTGCACGGTGCTGCTTCTGTGCCACGGCTGCCTTGAGCCCCAGGCAGGGGGGCTGGACAGAACAAGTCCTGTGGGGTGGCAGCGTCTGCCCGCACGCCGAGGGGTTGGGATGCTGCTGGCCCAGCAAGCCGGGGGCCAGGGGGGACGGGTGGCCACAGGCAAGCACGGACGTGGCTGGCCTGTAGGGCATGTAGTGGATGGTGCCAAAATCCAGCTGGGAGAGCTCTGGAGAGTGGAAGAAGGGGTTGCCCTGGGCTGGCTCCGGGGGAAAGCTCCTGAGGTTCCTCTGAGGATACGCGTGTGGGAGGTGGTAAAGGGCATGTCCTGGGTGCTGGCGGAAAAGGTGGAGACGCCGTCCAGGCTCCATGTCCCGAGGGGCTAGCCTGGAGCCAGCAGCCATGGCCTGGTCCACCGAGTCTCTGGCTGTGGAGAGAGAAGGCAGCATCCAGCATAGGTCCCACAGCCCAGCTGCAGTAGCCCCAGCACTGGTGAGCCTCCACTGCACTCCTATTGTGGTCCCACATCCCACCCCACCTGCAACTCCCCACTGTCGCCACCAAACCATCTTGGTGGTCCTGCAGACTCAGCACCCTCCCTGCTGCCCTGACCCTCAGATCCCACCTCCCCTTCCTGCCGGTCCCAGGACGGGAAAGCCTTGGTGCAGCTCCCAGCCCAAGCCCAGCACCTCAGCACTGCGGGGGCTCACACGCACAGGGACCCCTCTCCATGCACACACCGCCCTGTACACCCGCACGCACAGAGACACACGCTCCCGCTGACACACCGACTGTATGCATCACCCAAGGGTACGTGGACCTCCTGGGCACAACCCCCACACCCAAGGCCACCCCTGGCTGGGAAATGCTGTGTCTGAGCCCTACCAAGAATATTGAACATGCAAAGCGGACACGTGTGGTGTTGCTGCAGCCAGGGGTCAACACACTCCCGGTGAAATTCATGGGAGCATGAGATGATCCGCAGTTCCTAGAGAGAGGTGGAGAGAAAAGGAGGAGTGTAAGCAAGGAGAACCATGTCTCAAGACCTGGACGGGTCCTTCTTGATGGAAGCGAGCCTTGTAGGATGGAAACATGTCTAACGCAAGCGACCTGCAGCCCAGCTTTTTCTGGAGGAGGCTGTGCAGCAGCCTGGCAGCTCTGGTTCTGCTTGCTGCGTCCAGCTCTGGGGTGGGAACGTCCAGAGAGGTGCTAGCCCTCAGGAATAGGGGAGTTTCAGGCTGAGTGCTTTGGAGAAGCACTTTTGCCCTGTTGTTTCAACACGGATGTATTATGGACATTTTACCCTACAGCAACAGCTGGAGACCCGTCTTCAGGGAATCTCAACCTGCAGGCAAGTGACTTCAGCAGGGACAGGGCTTTTTTAGCCAAGGAGCAAGTAGACCTCCATCAATGCCAGTCCTTTCCCAGCCCTCAGGGGGACAACATCCCAAGGGCCTCCCGCCCGTGCCAGAGCGCTCAGCTCCCACCGCAGCTCCCACCGGACTGCAGCTGGGAAGCTCAGAGCCGTGGCTAACTAGCAGCCATGTCCGCAGCCTACCTGGCCCTCGCTGAACTCCTCCAGGCAAATTGCACAGACCGGGGCTGAGCTGCAGCTGCTGGCCGAGTCCCACCGCGATGCTTGCCGGCACCTTGCCTGGTACTTGCGCGTGGCCAGCTGCCCGATGGCCTGCATGGTCTGCTGCTGCAAGGAGTCCTGCCAGGGAGAAAGGAGGCTTTAAGGAGAGGTTCAGCCTTACATTGCCATACTGTTGCTTGCCCTTCTGTTTTCAAAATGGGATTATCAGGAATTTGGGGGCGATACTCATTTCCAGGGGTGATTTTTTTATCTAACCTGACCTAGCTTTGTCACCAGCAGGAGACATCTGGCATTGGACATTCAAAATCACTCAGCAACTCTGAATTTTTGAGTCCCAAAGGCTTGTCCTTCTGTAGGACAAATGGGGTATTCTCAAATCTGGAGATGCATCTGACTGTGGAAAGATGATTATTTAATTTGCTAGTTGCTATTAAAAATACTAAATCTTCTACTCTCTACCAATACAGACAATACTGTTAAAATCAAGAGCTTGCGGGCCAGCTCTGCAGCTTTGGGTGCTGGGACAAGCTCTGAAAGGTGCTGGAACTGCAGGCTGCAGCACTGGTGGGGCGGCAGCAGGAGAGCATGGCCACCGCACGAGGAATGCTGTCAGCCCATCTCAGGATCACTCTGCTCATCCCTGGGCTGCTCCTGCCTCATGTGGCCACATCTTCAGTTGACACAGAGGCACATTTCCCCTCCCAAACTGTGTCCATCCCTGCCCTTCATGCATTTCTGTTCACTCAGAGACATCTGCTCCGTGAGATTCCTACCTGAGTCCTGTTCAGCTGGCACTTTGTGCGGACAACAAAAATCAAAATGATGACAACCACAGTGCTGACCACCGTGAGAAGAATCCACACGTCGTAGTCTGGCTGTTGGATAAAACAGGAAAGAAATTAGTCTTGTGTGGCAAGAGTGGGAATTAGAGGCTAGGCAGGGGAATCCCCATCTCTTCCTGACCATCAGCCTTTGAATACATGATCCTTGGCCAAGCTCTACCTCCTTGCTCTTTACAGGTAAAAGAAAAAGGGTTCAGTCTTTTCTGCACATTCCAGCAGGAATGGAATTTCTCTGTCTTGCAGCACCTCAGCTCCCTAGAGGCCATGGTCTAAGGTAGCACAAGATGAGAAAATGAAGGCTTGGTCTCACCTGAAGAGACAGGGAAACCCCTTGCCTCACTTGTGATGTTTAGGCAAAAGAAACTACATAAGCTGAAAGGACTTTTGAGCCTTTGTTTGCAGCACATTATCTGAATGCTGCAGACAGGCAGCTCCTGCAAAGGGCTGTGATCTCTGTCCCTGGGGAGGAAAGCTCAGCATCTTTGGGAAAGTCCTATTCCACGGCACAGCAGCTTGGGAGGGAGGATATAGAAGGCGGTGGGAATGGTGTGTCTCTCACCCAAGCTGGTGGCTCCTTGACCTCTATCTTCACGTGGGCCTCTCTGTTCTTGTTCACGACGCCCATGAGAAGCTCAGCATCGTGGCCCCTGATCAGAACCACAGGCTGACTCAGACCTCTGGGCTTTCTCAGCTGTAAAGAAACAAACACAGTGAGAGATGGTCCAGAACAGCCTGAAACAAGGACTATCCCGGCCCCCCCAGGCATGTCTGGTTCCTCTTGATGCTTCTTGCACACACTTTAGAGACTGACTGCTCCCCCAAACTTGTACTATCCCTGTATGATGACATCAGATGGAAGCTCCTCCTCTTTTACCAATTCTTCAGCATGGCTTTCTTCATTTCCTCCAGTGGTGCCTCCTCATGCACAACTGGACACTGCTCAGTGTCTCTTGTACTCCTCTTTCAAACCCTTGTGCAAAAGTTCTTGGTCTCTCCTCTTCCACCTGGTAACTGCCAACAACACTGCCAAGTGCTGCCTTCGCCACAGAAATGCTTCCTTGTCTCTTCCTGTGAGACCCATCGGTGTTCCCCCTCCTCCCTCTGTGATCTGCAGGACATTCTGTTTGTTTCTGATCATACCGGCAGTTTTCCACCACGGCCCGGGCAGCCTGGCACGGGATGGCTCAGCAAGTGTCCGAGTCTGCCCTCTCCTCCAGACTGACCTGAATCAGGGTGGCCGTCTGACCCGCTAACCGCTTCCCATACCCTTACTGAGCAACCTCAGCACCACCTCATGGGCCTGCTGCTGCATTTCTCTGGCACCAGAAATTAAGTTGTAAGTGCATGAAAGAACCACGAGGGATGGATCCAGCGAGCAGCAGTCAGCCTGGAGTTTGATAAGCTCAGGCACCAGCTCCTCTCTCTGTCCTCTTATCTAATGCTGGATGCTTTTCATTATCCCTCAATTATTTCGATGGGGAACCTATTCCTTTCCAGAGGTGACAGCAGGTCTCGAAACCAACATTAAACTTGCAGCAGGAGTATCACCAACAGCATACCAAGGTGGCTGTGACTTTGGCTTGAAAACTCAAGAAATTCTATGATTCTATGATTCTATAAATCATCTTTCCCCTAAGGTACACCAGGGCTGTCTGTACTAGATGGGATCGGGTAATCTGTGACTTCCCAACAGGAAGCGTCCAGCTCCTGGCAGAAAAGCTTGATTGAACTGACCAGACCATGTCCTTTAAGAGCAGCAAGGTGCTGTTGTCAAGCTGCTGGCCTGCTTGTGCTGTGTGGAGGTCTGGACATGCCACGCAGTGATCAAAAGAGCAGAGCACTGGCTGTGTGCACGGATGAGCTGGGTAAGAGCTACGGTCCAAAGCCAGCCTGCCGTATCCTCCTGGGACCTCCCACTGCGCGTTGGTGGCCGGTGGGTCCTGACCCAGGCACACTGTGGGATGGGAGAGGGGCACTGTGATTTGCTGATAATATCAATGGGGTTTGTACCTGATCGGCAGCGCTTTCATCGTCGGTAATGTCAAAAAGGATCGCACGGGCTCCACGCTCCCCAGCCAGCTTTGCCTGTCCAAAAGAACCGCAGCTTCAGTGGACATTTTGTATTGTACATCTGTATTTACATCTACTGTTCAGATATGTATCTGCCTCTCTGGCTCTTCACAGGAGAAAGAAGCACCTGCTGCTTAGATTGAGAAAATAGTGTACACCATGGTTTCTGTACTCGCGTTGAGCTGCGGTGCCTGCTCTTGCTAGAGCTCTGCAGTTCATGGACAGTTTCTCCCTATAGTTGTGGGGACAAATCAGTTGGTGGGCACGCAGCAACCCATAAACCTCAACACCAAATTCCCCAGCTGTCTGTGCCACGTACCCCTTTGCTTCGGAGCTGGGGAGGGACCTGCAGCCCCAATAGCCCTGCTGACCGCTACGCAACCCTCCTGACCCAGGACAGCAGAAACCTCTGCAGGTCCCCACTTCCCACTGTGGCTGCACCAGCCATGGGCTGTCTATGGGCCTGACTCCCGCACACATTGCTCTCCCTGGTCCCCGTCCCCGACATTCATCAGGGAGAAGCTCAGGCGGTGCCTGGGCTGCAGGTCTGGTCTAGCATTAGGAGCGGGACGGCTTTTCACAGCCCACCGGTTGCTGCTGTCCAAGGAGGACAGCTTTGAGACCCACCCCAATGAGTGTACATGCCAACCTGGTGAGGTCAAAGCACACTGCCTGGAGGGCCTTGCGGGGTCACCCACGTCCTCCCACCAAGCCCTTCGAGCCCTCCAGGCAGGCAGAGGCAGCCTCTTGTGAAAGGGAGACGGGATCGTGAACAAAGTGCAGGGCTGGGCCGCTGTTACTCATGCGGAGCCCTTTGATCTGCGCGTCGCCGAGCGCCTGTGCAAACAGGGAGCTGCCAGAGCTGCTGCAGCAGTTCACCCACTGCCTTGCCAAACCCCACCTCAGGGGCCAGAGGTCAGTGCCGCCGCTTCCCAGCTGCAATATCAAACACAGGACACCGGCTGAGCCAAGGGAAGGGGCATTCCCGGCGCAGCAGGCAGCGGCGGAGTAGGTTCAGCTCCATCCCTTGCCCGCAGGTGCTGGTCACCTCCACGCACCTCGTTGGGGAGAAGCTGGGTGCCAGAGGTGGGTGCCTGGGTCTGGGGACAGGGATGAGGATGTGAATGGAGGTGCAGATGGAGACCACGGAGACAGGGCTGAAGGTTCTGAGCTGCTGATAGGATTTGACACTCTTGGGTTTGGTGTGCCAGATGGGGAAGCTGGAGAAGTGGGATCAGAGGCTCAGAGCCGGGATCAGAGACTGGGTCCTGCCTGGGACCAAAGGAGCCCCATCGTTAGCCAGCGCCAAAGAAGAAACAGGACTTCCAGGTAGTGACTTCCACCCATTGGAGCCAGTCAAGCTTTGATGAACAATGGACAGCTCTACCAAGATTTTAGCCTGCCAAAGACACCTACGATGGGGAAACGAACAACTGAGACTGGACAAGAGACTCTTCCCCACATCTTTCTGACTGCTGTTGCAAAGGACACAACTTCTGTTCAAGCTATTCGCAACCTCCTCGCTGCAATCATTTTCTGAGTGCTTGCTGCCTTTGCATTGGATGTCTTCTGCCACATGGCACCGCCGACCTCCCTCTTTGAGGCCTGAAACACTTCTCGTGAAAACATGTATTTACAGGATGATTTAGGCGGTTTCAGCAGTCTGTCAACCAGACTTGCAATCAATGGTTCACTCAGAAAAATAAATACACCAAAAAATTTACAAATGATGCATCAGAAAGAAAAATAAATCACTTTGAATTGATTCCAGAGGTATTTTCCATGCCTTCCTTTCCCCTTGCAGACCAAACACCTTCCCTACTGATTTTAGCTTTGGATGCTGAAGCAGTGCTAGAACTTAGAAGAGGAGAAGCAGAAAAGTGCTTCATGTGGCTGGTGGAGTTATCCTCGTGCTGGGCTGGACGGGGTTGTCTGTGTGCGCTGCTTGGCTGGCTGACAGCTAAAGCAGAGGTTATGATAACACTTTGCACATGGCTATTTTTATCATCATTGATATAGCGCTGCAATTCAACATGCAAAGCTCTACCGCAAGAAACACCTGCCAGGAAAACAAGGCTCCTGCTCCAGCAAGCACCAGCCACATCCCACAGCTACCTCCCTGCTCTTGAGGAGAAGCGTTGTCCAGGGATTTTTGAGGAAGAGATCTGTGTGATGTTGGAGGGAAGAAGCTTGGCAGAGGCTTCAGGAAGATGGAGCAGCCATACAGCAATTGCAGGGGGATGGAGGAACCAAGGTACAAGGCAGGGCCTGAGCACGTGGCCAGCTTAAGGAACATCTGCCTGTATTTCATGGCTAAACTAGTCCTGTTTGGGGTGAGAAGAGCTGTGAGCCTCCCTGGGTGAGATCTTGGAGCAGGACTACCTGCAGGCAGGATGGCAACCTATGTCATGTTCAGCTGGATCTCAAAATCCCGTGTTGGATTCAGCTCTGGTAACAAAGCAATGATGACTAAAGGCCAGTGAACTGTCACTCTACCAAGCCATGAGCATGGCAATGAACTGAGGGGTTTATTTGCTTTGGGGGGGTTAGTGGTCCTGCAGCAGAGATCAAGGCTAGTGAGGATGACCACAGTGCAGCAATGCAGCACGTCTTGTCCTCCCTGTGCAGACCTTCCTCAGCCAATCTCTGGACTCAGTAACACACTGGTACTTCCAGTACCGTGATCAGAGACTCAAAGATTAAGGACAAAACTAGCAAAACAGTTTTTAAACCTTTTAGATTCTTAAGTGGAAGATGAGTCTTTGAAGCTGCTCCTTCCTCCTGTTCAAGATCCTCCACAGCAGCTGCACTGACCAAACCAGCCGTTGCTGCCCCCACCCCCAGCATCCTCCCCTGGGAGATGTGGCAGCCTGGGACCACTATAACACCGTGGTCACATCTGGATGGACACGGGAGAGCTGGAGTACCCAGCTGTGCTCCCTAAGGCACCTGCAGAGACCTTGCTCTCATGTCTATCACAAGCTGCACTGGAAGCCCTTGGGTTGGCTCTTTATCCCACCACCCTCGTGCATCACTAACACCCACAGGTGGGACCAGGCCATTTTCCAGATGTGAGGTAACGGATAGCAGGTCGATAACTCCAGCACACTGGCTTCTGCTAACAGCTGGCATCAGCTCCAGGGCAGCAGCAAACCAAACTTAGGCTTCCACCCTGCTCCAGAAAGGGACAGGCATTGCTGCCTGGCCGCTTACGCAGCTGGGGGAAAGGAGCCCTGAGGTGGCAAATCCATCACAGCATCACATCCCTTTCCTTGCTTTTCTTGCCACAGCCTCTGCAAAAAAAAAACCTGCTGTGCTGGAACAACTGCTTGGTACAAGTTTTGCCTGCCCTCTTCAGCCGAGCTGCAGGGAGGACAGAAAAGGACCCTGTCCCCATCGCCAGTGTGTCACTACCAGAAGAAAGCAGACAACAGGGGCGGCATCATCTGAATGCAATCCAGATAAAGCCAAGAAGAGCTAAACGAGATTTTTTTCATGTTTGTAAAGTGCTTGTGGAAAATAACACAACATTTAGTACAGAGACAATAAAAGGACGCAGTGAACCACTGGAGAAAAAGCTAATGTTAGCCTTATCCATGCAACTTTATCAGAGACACAAAGATTTTAAGGCTTAAAATGACCCTCGTTCCTACCTGACTTCCTTATTACCAGAGAATTGTATCAGTGACCTCAGCTTTTGACACAGTAACGGCTGCTTCACTGAGGTACCTCTTTCACAGGAGACCTGATCTGAAGACCTCTGAGATCTCCCATCCCTTTGTAGGGCAGATGGTGGCCCGCGCTGTTAGAGTCACGTCCCACCGCTAGTTCATCTGGTTTGTGTTTGTCTGAATTGCTCCGCACTGATTCTTCACGTGCTTCATCCACTGAAGTATCACAGTGTTGTTTTTAAAGACAGAACCACAGAAGATGTTTTCGGTGTCCGTGTTTTCCCACAGGACAGAGGACATGGAGAAACACAGATCCCCCTGACAGACCAGCAAGTGAGGGGAGGCTGCAAAACAGGAGGGGCACGAGGCTGCCAGGCAGTAAAGCGTACGGGATGCTGGGGAAAGGTCTGACCTGTCCCAGAGCAGCCAGGTTCGGGAAAACTCCACACCTTTTACAAAGCCAGGCAGTCGAAAAAGTAAGGAGGGATGGGCATGGGGGTTGGCTGACACAGTGTCTCTCCCAAAGGACCCCTTCTGCCAAGGACCCTGCTCTATCCTTGTCTTTTTCTCCACCTTCCAACAGCTCTTTCCTACCCTGCTGCCTCCTCCTGCTCTCGCTCTTTCCCGTACCATGAGTTTCACTTCCCAAGTTGGTGCCACTGGGGGCATTTTTGCACCTACCTTGTTAGCCAGCGACAGGCAGGGGTTGGGATCCCGATCCGGCTGTTCAAGCTTGACAATGGTGATGAATCCCGACTCGGTGTGTTCATCCTCGCTGGTGTTGCACAGGGACAGCGGGTGGGACTGCAGGACAAAAACAAAGGGAAACTCAGATCTTGGAGCTCAGCACTGCAAAGGGTGGCTCATGCCCACCACCAACTCTGTGCCGTAAGGACCTGCCCAGAGGGTGTAAGACACCCCTGCAGCGGGCATCACCACCGCTGCTACAGCCCACGACCCTGTCCGAGTGCCAGCGAGGCTTTGAACGCCGCAAGAAGCAAATCACTGGCAAAGTTTTGGTCCACCAGGAAAACATCCCAGAGACAGGTGGAGTTTCTACCTTTCCGGTGGCTGCACGCAGGTCTGACTTTGTCCCAGTCGCAGATACGCAAAGCCAGAGCAGGCTGTAAGACCACAGCCCTTGACTTCTGGCATGGAGCATCCCAGCAGCACGGGTCCTGGCGCTGCAAGGACTGCCGGCACCCTCGGGCCACAGGACTCTCTGCCAGTGTGCTCCCTGCCCGCGCTCTGGGCAAGGCGAAGGGACAACAACAAAAGCAAACTTCTGGTTCCCCCAAAGATTCAGCACTTCTTGCTTCTCAACCACCAAACTCAACAACTTTTTAAATTTGCAGAGTAGAAGCCAAAGAAAGGAGTGAAAAAACTGAAAGCAGATAGAGAAGTACCAGAAATGAGAAAAGGGAGGAAAAGATCCCAGTAACCACATCCCCAGTGAGTTCTGGAAAAACGTTCATCAGCTTGAGCCAAACTGCTGGCAGCGGGGAGCTGAGACAGGACGGGGTTGAGGCACCGGGTCTGGGTGCAGACCTCTGCAGAGCATCCAAGAGAAGGGGACACAAGCTGTGGGGCCCACTCCTGCCAGCAGCACTCGGTTCGGGTTTTGAGGATGAAGCCCCGTGGAGGTGAGCCAGTCCTGCTGGCAGGGCAGAGCTCGGGTGGGCAGCGCCCGCTGCCCACGGCTGCACCTCATTCCTCTGCATTCACCACCATGATGACATCCACTGCCCTGAGCCCTGCCTGGAAAGTGTGTCATTGCCTCTGATTTTCCAGTCTAGCAGTGGAGGGACCATGGTCTTGCGCTGGATGGCAGGAGGACGAAGGAAAGTGCAATTTGGCTCTTGGCTCCCTCTTGGGAGTCTCATCACCTTGCATGGGCCCTCCCAGCTCTTCCTAATTAAGTTGGCTGGGTTCCTCCTCTGTGACTGAAACGTGGTGTACGAAGCACGCAGGTTATGGTACAGAAAAGCCTGTAAATACTGCGGTTGTTGGACACCTTTTGTTACTGCATCAGTGTGTGGAAGTGTGGGAAACAAGGAAAAAGCTCAACATTATAAACCAGGAGGATCAGGGCAGGCTTTGTACCTGGTGTCCATCCAGAAGCATGCCCAGAAGGCTTGCCTACCCTGCAGGCAATCCCGCAACAGCATCCCAGCGCTATGCAAAAAAGGCAGATTCAAAAACAGGGGGAGGAATTGTCAGAGCAGCCCAGGGACACTCCTCACCCTCCATCGGCACTCGGCCATGCCCATGCTGCCCCAGGGGCTGCGGGGCAGCGTTGCTCCCATCCTCAGGCTGCTGCGTACACCAGCACGGACCCAGGGGACCCAGAGATGCGGGCTCACCCCTCGGCACCGTGTTGGCAGGAGCTGGGGAATGGGGCAGGCTGGGAACCAGCCAGATGATGTTTCCTTCTTCCTGCCAGCTGCTTATTGCAGAAATCCAGCTGTGGAGGAGAGGGAGAACGGGGCTTGTTTCACCTAACTTCAGACATGCTGCTATCGCCTCTTTATGTCCAAGCACGTTGCAGGAACAGGTCTTCCAAGGGAGCACGACTCACCCCAGCCTGTTTTCAGTCACGTCCTTCGGGAGGAGATGCACCGTGCCCTCTTCTCGCTGCCGACAATAAAGGCGCATAGGCAATTCGCTCAGATGCAGCCACCTGTATGGAAACCTTCAAAAGCAGAAGGCAGCAAGCAGCACCTCCACTCACTCGGCGCTGCAAAATATCCTCGTTGGCCCTCCTGGGCAGGGGGACAGGAGAGCTCTGCCTGTTGGAGCCTCTGAGGCCCGAGAGGTCTGGGAGGATGGTGCTAAAATTGGCTGGGGCTGCGTGCTTGGTGCTGGTCCAGGCGCAGGTTGGAGCATCCTGCCCTGCATCTCCCCACCGGCTCAGAGCCCACCGTCCCCGGGGCCAAGAGACGCTGATCTTCCTCACCCCAACCAGCTCCGGCGAAGCCCCCGGGGGTGCAGCAGGACCTGCCACCACTTGGTGGGGCTCTTGGCCGGATCCTGCCCCTCCCGGCCCAGCTCCAGGCTGAGCCCCGGCCCCGGGGTGTCCCCGGGAGGGTGGTTTGCTGAGATGACCCCTCGGGTCCCATGTCTATTCCCGTTAGAAAAGCGCAAGGCACGCTGCCGGCACTCACCGGAGGCGGGGGCGATTTGCGCAGCCCCTGCTGCGATACAACCCGGCACCGAATTCCGAGTGCACAAGCACGCCAGCGCCGCAAAATCAGGAGGCACTGCAAAAATCACAGCGCTACGTTTTGTAGTGCCAAGTCTTGGGCTACAAAAGAAGACGAGGTCTTACAAAGCCATGAAAGCGAGTTAAAGTGGTGAGGATTAAAAAGAAAAACAAACCCAAAACACGGCAAACCCACAACCACAGACATTTGCAAATTGCCTAGATTTCCAGGTAGGGAACACCTACAGCCACAAGGGCATAAAGAAATCAAACCCCAGACTCTCACCTAACCTTCAGGAGCTTGGAGACAGAGGTGTAAGAGGTGTATGAGCTAAGACATAACCTCCTACACTTCAAAATATCGCGCAGGGCAGCTCGGCGCTGATGAACTGCTGCCTGCCTTTGACTGGCAGCCCCTCATCCATCTTTCTCCTGAGGTCTACCTCTCAAATCCACAGCGATATTAGAAGAAAAACGTCAAAATGCTATATAATTTAGACTTCAGACTTAAAGACGCTAGAGAGAGTGCAATTGTACAAAGCTGAGCACCATAAACTCTAGAAACTCGGGTTTCTGGGGAAGCAATCAAATCTGTTACGGCTTGGGAGCGCTCAGGGCAGGCTCCCAAACAACCTCGCATTTCACCCGAGCAACGGCAGGTGCTGCCCCCACCAAGACCGACGTGGGACCGCAGTGCCCGGGATCCCGCTGGCTTTACCAAGCAACGTCATTACTTTTATAGTCTGTTTGCTTGACTGGGAGTTCTCCTGCTTTTGGTTAATATATCATTTTAATAATCGCAGAAAAACACAAAACAGGAAATGCAAAGAGTGTGTCTTGTGATACGTGCAATAATTCAGCGATAACCCTCCTGCCAGCGTTACCGAGCCTTCACCGGCTTGCTCCTGGAGCAGCCCAGACCGCTGGCGCTGGGGAAGAAGTCGCACCTCCCAGTGCTGCTTGGAGCTGTGTCCGACCCTGGGTGGGAACGGCCTGGGGTGCTGTGACATTCCTGCAGCAGCGACTCTATGGGACGAGGGACAGTCCTGTGTGCTGAGCACGGAGCAGCCACTCTGTGACGAGGATTGCTGAGCTTGATCGCAGCATTAATGATAAACACTGGGAATAACGTGCTCTGGACCCCCTCTGCTGTGAGGACAGGCTGAGAGAGTTGGGGGTGTTCAGCCTGGAGAAGAGAAGGCTCCAGGGAGACCTTCGAGCCCCTTCCCGTCCCTAAAGGGGCTCCAGGAAAGCTGGGGAGGGACTCTGGATCAGGGAGTGGAGCGACAGGACAAGGGGGAACAGTTTTAAACTGAAAGAGGGGAGATTTAGATTAGATCTCAGGAAGAAATTCTTGACTGTGAGGGTGGTGAGACACTGGCCCAGGTTGCCCAGGGGGGTGGTGGATGTCCTATCCCTGGAAACATTCAAACCCGGGTTGGACAGGGCTTGGAGCAACCTGGTGTAGTGGGAGGTGTCCCTGCCCATAGCAGGGGGGTTGGAACTAGATGGTCTTTGAGGTCCCTTCCAACTCTAACCATTCTGTGAGTCTGTGATTCTATGAGTAAGAGCAACAAGCTAAGCTTCTGCAGCTCCAAATGACATGGGGAGCATATATAAACTGCAAGCAGCTGTTCTGGAGCAGGACCCAGTCAGTAAATCTGGAGACCTGGTGATGAGTGCACTAAAACCTTCCCTTTGGTTTTCTATTAAGACTGGGCACTGTGGCCTTTTCCTCTTTCCCTCTGGGACACCCCCACCCTCCCTGGCCAAGCAAGGGTCCTTTGCCTCGGGCACTCCTGCCGGGGCACAACTGCATCCACAAAGGGCACAGCAGGCAGCCGAGACAGCGCCGGGAAAGCCACAGCCACCCAGGATCCTGGCCAGCCGAGACCCTTCCTCGCGTGGGCAGCTGCCCGTGGAGCTGAGGCAGTCTAGTGGCCCCCTCGTTATTCTGGGATGAGTCCCTCATCAGGCACTAATCACCTCTGGAGGCTGAGAGTCCACGTGCCTTCCTCAGCACTCCGTACAAGAGGACCAGGGAGCAGCTCAGGAGGATTCTCCTTCGTGCAAGGGACACACGTGGCATCCACCCAAGCGACGTGGTCCGCTCCTCTCTGCTCCAGACCACCTCTTCCCTCTCTTCCCACCATCTTCTCCTCCCATTTGCTGCTATACAGTCAACTCCTCAAGCAGCAGCAAAGCAGCAAGACCTGGCTCCTACTTGTCTATGTCCTACAACTGTGTTTCTTGGCACTTCCACTGCCCCTGACCCTTGCATCATGAGTGAGCGGTCATGGATGCACATCGTGCTCACAGGACAAGAGTAGACTCCAAAATAATCTAAAGATAATGCAGAAAACCAAATATTATGAGATTCCTCAATGCAGAGGACTCACGCCCTAAGAGGTGGCCCTGGCTGCAGAGTCAGGATCCCTCACTCCCTCTGAAACCAGACTTGTGCGTACGTGGCTGCAGACGGGCAGGAGCGAAGGGTTTCTGCCGGCAGAGCATCCCCCACTCTGCGCCTCTGTAGCACCAACTGCCATGACCAAGAAGCCATCTCTTCTTACAGAAAGCCTCTCTGATCGAGTAGAGAAAGGACAGGCAAAATCCAGTCGCTGGTGAGAGGAAGTATGTTCATATCTAAAATTAAAGAGGTCTCGTGCACGTTGCGTAAATCCCACCAGGGTCCTGAACCAGCACTCCCCTCTCCTGGGGGCTCTCGGCCAGCAGAAGGACCTTGAATCCCACAGTGCTGCTCCAGCTGGGCTGTCCCTGTTTGAAGTCACATCAATGTTCTGCCAGACCCTTCTCCCAGGACAAGTCCTACCTGGCTCTGTGCTGCTGGGGCCCCAGAGGTGGGGTTGGGTTACCTAGTTCCCCAACAGGGTTTGGACCCGGTCTTGGGCGATTCAGCCCTGCCAGCTCTGCCCGTGCCCTGGCCCTGGCACCACTTGTGAGACACTGTCAGCCAGACCTGTGAGCCCCCTGGCTTTGTCACTCCATCTCTCCCTGTCACCACATCCCTCCTGCCACCCCTTCAACAGGATCCAGAGCTCCTCCGCATCCCTATGTGCTTGCAAACACCCTTTTTTCCCCCTGTTTCCTTACCTTATGGCATCTTCTTTTTTTACTTTTTTCATCCACACCACCTCTCCTAAAATACTGAATTTCTCTTTTCTAACTTATCCTTGCCTTCTTTCCCACTTTATTCCCACTAGACCCACTGTCTTCACACCAACCTGTCCCTCCCACCGTGCCAGCACCACTCACGGGTTGTAGCGTGCAGCCAGGAGCTCCCCCGCAGAATGCAGGGATGGGGAAAGGTCCCGGGGAAAGCCAGCCATGGAGAGGTGCTCCATTCTCACTTGGGGGCTTCGTTTATAAAATAGTAGGAAAAAAAAAGGTGACCCTGAGAGGTCACCTAACCCACTTTGTTGCCTGAAGGCAGGATCAGCCAGACCTAAAACATTCCTCAGAGACACTCACTCGACCTGTTTTCAAGACCTCCGAAAAGGGAGACTCCTCACCCACTCCAGGGCTGCCTTCTCCTCCACAACGGAAAGTATTGTCTAATGCCTCATCTGAATCGGTTTTACTGCAGACTAAACCTAATAATTCTCACCGAATCAACTACGCCCACGGAAAAGAGATTATTCACTTTTTTTTTTCCCAAGAACCATTTAAACATGTCTGTTCCCCTTTCTGTTCACAAAAGAGGCTTTAGGGACCAGGGCTGAAAAAAGGACTCGGAGAAGCAAAGTCCCCGACAGCCTCGGTTTTCTCTGTAAGGGAACTCAGAGTACTTCACACCTTTCCTTCACGGGGGATGAGTCGAAAGGATTGATTTGATTTGATTTGAAGTGGCAGTAAAAATTCTGTTACCAACCAGTAAGGTTGGCATGGAAAAGAGAGGCAGAGAACAGGACAAGAGAGTGTTCACCAAAGGGGTCTAGAAAAATCACAGACCGAACTGGTGAACTGTTAACAGCAACATACAACTCATCACTGAATTGACCACAATTCCAGAAAAATTGCAGGTAGCAAACACCAAGCTGAATTTGAAGAAGTTGGGAGCGATACAGGGAATGGCAGATTGATAATCCTGACTTCCATGCCAAAAAAAAACCCAGCAAAATGAAGAGAAGGGAAGAACTCACAGCGCTTTGGAAAAGCAACCCACGGGGTTCCTCAAAGCCATCAGCAAGTGTGGGAATAGAGGTAGTTCAGTTAATGCCATACACTGGTATCTCCTCTTCTGTTCTCCTACAAGGTCAAGGCTATGGAAGATGACAGAATATCATGCAGAACTACCCAGGGTCATCTCCAGGACTAAGAGCACAAAAAAGCAGGTCAGCTTTTACAATGGAGTGAACTTACCAGAACAGTCCCAGAAGTAAACTGTGTTGTCCAAATAGTCACAAAAGACTTGGAAAATGAGACGGATGGTGAAGTGGCCGAGTTTTGCAGTAACACATAAATATTCAAGTTGGTAAATATTAGAACCAGCTGCAAAGGGACCTCGTGATACTGCATGATGGACTGATAAAAGATGTTAAAAAGTGCAAATATGAAAAAACATATCTAGCTATTCTATACAGGGATGAGCTCTAGGTTAGCTGCTAATGAACAGGAAAGATCTTGGAGCCGTTGCAGGGAGTTTTATGGAAACGGTTGTTGAATCACACAAAGTGGTCAAAAGGCAAATAGACTGTTACTGTAAAAAAAAAAAAAAAATTAAAAAAAGAAACTCTGCTAGATAAAGCTGCAGTGTGTCAACATCTTGAATATTACGAGAAGTCCTGCTCACTCCATCTTAAATAGAGATTAAGTGAACAAGAATTCTTCAGCTTAGTACAGATGGGGTATATTAGAGCTACAGAAAATCATTACAAATATGGAGAATTCATGGGACAAAAGACTACAAAGAGCTGTTAAGTGTAAAGATGTGGAGACCATCGTCTCTGAGCACAGCATTCCAGAGCTGTGGAGGAGCATCACTTGGTATTTGCCCGTTCCCTGCCCATTTTGGGACTGCAGAGGGGAACTGCGGACACGGGGGTTCTGCCCCAGCTCTGGTGCACCTGCATGGGCACCGCCAGGCAGCACCACGGGCTGCACGCTCACCTCCTCGCTGGAAGGCTTTTGCCACAAGTACTTGGGTTAGAAACCAAGTCTTAGAATAAAGCTGAGATTAGGGATCAGCGCCAGAGAGCCGGGAGAGCTTCCTCTACCCTGCGGGCTCCTGCAGAGCATTAGCAGAGCCAGCCGCTGCCTCACCTACGGGGGACAGCGGTGGGACTTCTGTCACCCAGCACCGGTTCTCCTGCCCTCCCTCTCACAGGCATGCTGGCAGCTGGAATCCCACGCAGGACTTTAAGGGAATACGCCAGCGTGCACGGCCAGCAGAAGCATGCAATGGTTGTGTTGAGGACAGCAAGCCCTCCCACTGCCGCAGCTCATGCCAGGACCATTTTGCATGCCCCACTGGTGGCGCAGTCTGCCCTGGATGGAAATGCCTTGTTGGAAAAGCTCCTTTGCAGGTGAGCTACTCGACAAAACAGAAAGGAGCCGGGCAGCAGCAGCGAGGAGATAAGCAAGGAGCCGAAGGCATGGTGAACAGCAGCCTTTTGAGGGCACGCAGCATCTCGGGCATTGCCATGCCGTGTCTGCCTGTCGTTTGGAGACACTCACTCCCCACTGACCTGCTTGCTTCACCCAGTTGTGCCGTGTCACTGTCACAGAGCAGGAGCTCATGAGGGCAGAATACGGACATTTCTATATCTGAAGATATCAATGTCTGGCTCAATACACCCTCTTCCCAGCTGGAAGTCTGTCAGGGAGGCTCTGAGCTAAATAAATTATATTCCTTCATAGGTTTATATTCCTTCACAGGCTTCAAAAGTGCAAGTGGAAGTGCTCTACTACCCTCTGCCCCGTCTTTGCCGCTAACGCTGACCTTGCTGTGAGAATTACTGGGCAAGATCCTCTGCTGGGGTCTATCAGAAGATGGAGAAGGGGAACCTGCAATAGGATTGCTGCAGGATGGAGCAGGGCTGATGTACCGGCTCTGAAAGCCAGATGTGCACCTGCACGGTGCATCTCCCAGAGGTGTCAGAGCACAGACACTGTCACACCTGCTGGCACCGGGGAAACCTCCGGGGACCTCTGCATGGCCGGGGTGGAACAGGGCACATGCGCTTCCCTGCTCTGGGGGATGTGCTGGAACACCCCAGTCATCAGATCCTCCTCCCCGGTCTCCACCAGCACTCATGCTGCGTGAACGTCTTTATTCCTGTATAAGAGAGGCTCTTCCCAGTTTATCTTAACCCTTCAGCTCTATCAGCTCAACAGAAGCCCTTCTTCCAAGATCGCTCCACTATGTAGCTGTCACTACTTGCAGACACAGCAGCAGGAATGAGGGGACTCTATCAAAGGTACAGGAGATGCTGCCAGGAGGCCGGCATGCAGCTACAGTGGCACTGAGAAGTGTTGTGGGATGCTGCTGGAAGGACACGGGAGAATGAGGAGGGATGAGGTAGGGAGATGAAGTGGATGTTAACCGTGAAGAAGATGGAAACGGCTGGTTGGAAGAGAACGGCAGAGTGTTTCAAGGGGCCCGAGGAAAAATTGCAGCTTCCATGACTCCTGGGCATGAAGCTTAGCCATGAGGATATGGGGCTTTTTAATTTACCTGCATAAAGTTTCAAGAGCTGTTATAACAGCAAACACACCTTACCCACATGTGAGTCACAGACAAACACGTTCACTGATAACAAACACATTATTCTTAGAGAGACTCAGGTCCTACCTCAACGTGCGAATAGCTCAGACAACCATCCAAGTCCCCTGAAGGAGTGGCAAGAGGTGGGAGAGGAGACAAAGGATCTACAAGCTGCCAAGGCAATACTCCTGTGTTTGTTCCCTTACGTGTGCTCGTGAGCTTCACTATCTTTGGCCCGTCTCAAGGGTCAGCAGTGCCCGAGGGTTTGATACAACAAATCACTCCCTAATCAATAACTCCATCTCCTTCTCCTTTTCATTACAAAGCTGGTGAGCAACAGAGAAGTGCTGAACCCAAAGAGGGACGTTTATTTGATTATCACACGCGCAGGATTAGATGGTTTAGGTGAGTCACTAAATTTGGATCTTTTCCGTCTAATTGCACAAGCATGGCCATGGTGTAGGAGAAAACTCTTGCTACACACCTCACTGTCCTACTGACAGCTGTGCTGAAGTTTGCTCTGCTACAGACAGCGAGGTCCAACACAGGGCAAGAAAGTGTCACTTCTAGCACAGCCACCATGATGATAGTATGGGCCAACAAGGACATTTTTGGCAAAGTTTCATCACAATGTCTGGTTTCGTCTCTCTCTCTCTGGTCCACACATCCATTTTGGAATATCAAAGGCAAAGGGAGGTTCTCTGGTCAGCCCTGACTCACACCGCTAAATGAAAGTACAGGCAAGCTGGCCCAAGTCACGGCAGAACAGCTCACGCTCCTGTTGCCTCCAAGCACACTGCGAGCAGTCTGGATTCAAAACCCAATGAACAGCATCCAACCCATGTTGACCTGCTCACCTCATATACCCCCACTCTGGGGGACAACGCCATTGGCAATCTCCATACTTCAAGGCTCTCTTACACAATGACCTTCTGCACTGTGCTGACAGGGGTTTGGAGGTTAAAACTATTCCACAAAGCTCACGCAAGTCTTGCCTCTCAGCAACAGCTCAAAGCACTGGCAAAACCCAAGCTGTGCAGACAGCACGGCAGCCTGGTGGCATCCTTCCTACCACTCAAAGCACAAAGCTGTATCGTCACTCGGGACCAACTTAGGGGTGGCACGGACATACGAGGTCTTCCACAACGGATATGCCGAGCACCTTTGTAGGAGCTCTGACCCTAAAGACAACTCTGCAGCGATGGGCCAGATACAAAGACTCACCCAAACCCAGATCACTTTACCACAGAGACTGGAGTATCGTTTCCTCAACCAGCAAGTTTCTACAGTGGGTTTCAAAGTTAAAGCCTTGAAAGTGGATGCCAGAAAGAGCATTCTTGCTCTTCTAAGAAAGGAGATAACAGATCTAGAAGAGCAAAGACTGACAAGGAAATTCTCCTTGGGGCAGATTATGCTGCAATTTCTTCTGAAGCATCACACATCTCCAGGAGGGCTGCACTGCTCCTGGAAGGAGACCAAAGGGCTCTCCTGAGGTTGATGTGGACTGGGGAATCCTTTAGGACTCCTCTGAAGATGAAGCTCAGCAGCAGTGTTGCCTCCACCGTTGCTTGGATATTGCAAGGCTCTGCTATGGACCTGAACCACCAGGTTGACCACCACTGTATGACCATTGTGGCCATTTCTGGAGAAACCAGCAATGGTCCAGAATACCTGGTCATGAACGAAACATGGGTATTTGTCATGATTGCACGTGAACCTGTGCTCACCAGGGAAAGGCTGCAGGCAGGAGACGGGCATGGGGTGGAGGAGTCGCCCCTGCTGAGCCTTCCCGGCTGGCGCTGCACCCCGGGGGGGAACATTGCCTGATCCCCTCCCCCTTGAATATCCCTGGGCTCCACCGCCTCAGCCAGGTGCAGAACAAAAGGAAACTAATGATTTAGTTATTGCTTCAGCGCCGAAGGTTTGAAGGTCAGCCATTCAGCACGGCGCTCATTGTATGACCAAGCACTGCCGGCACTGCCTGCCCTGCCTGCAGACCTGCAGCTACAGTCGGCTCAGCAGGGGCCGGTACTGTACGGCTGGCTTCTGCGCGGGGAGATGAAAGGCTTTTTTCTAATGTAATAACTGACGGCCTCTTCAGTGCCGTTTGAACTGTTTACAGACCGAGTTAACGATTACAGGCAATGTGTACTTTGGCTGCTGCCCAAAATTCTTACCCGCCCGTCAGATATTATCAAAGAGCCCTTCACTGCTGGCCTGGAGTCCTTCCAAAGCACAGCGCCGAAATGCCGGCGTAGCGGAGGGGCCTTCGGCACTCCATCATGAAACCCAAGCTAGAAAGTCACAGATCTGCTCTGGCGAGGTGTCCTGGGGACCGGCTGCCGAGTCACGTAGAGACAGGAGAACACCCAAGAGGTTCCTGAAGCCCCTCGTGCCCCATGGGTCCACGCGGGGTGGGCTCTTCCCTGCAGAACGTCACCCAGGGCTTTGCCTGTGCTGGCTTCCAGACTTGATGAGAGGACAGCACACAGCCCACGAGCTCTGGCTGTCCAGATTTCCCTCCCTGCACGAGGTCGCTGCCGTCCATACCTCGTTCTTTACACGTAGCGTGGGTGGTTGTGTTAACGCTGGTGGTTACACAGCTTCAAACTACTCCTGCCAAAAGCATTTTCAACACCCTCGTGCCTAAGAGTGTGGACAAGAACAAACCAGGTGGTGGGAGATAAGATAAAATCACTTCCATTGTTATTTGTAGCTGGAAAAATGCAGGTGTAGGTATAAGGTCTGGCTAGGTTTGGGTTAGAAAACAAGCCCCAGCTCTCTGGGGCAAACTGCACCAAGTCTGGAAATCCCGTTGAAACGAAGGGATGAAGTCAAGAACTGGCAAGCTGCTCTAATTACAGCTGAGTAACACAGAGCCGCATTCAAGCAGCACTGTGGCTGCAGAGCAAACTGCTTCCGCGGCAGGAAATACCGCAGCTGCAGAGGACGGCTCCGTCCTACCTACCGTCCTGCACCGTGGAAACCTGGGGAGGTTCAGAAGCTAATCTCTGCGCTGTGCATTGCTCCTGGACGTTAGTCTCAGAGGCAACTTCCTAAATACAACTAGGAAAAAAAAATTAAAATCTCAATTTCCGGTAGAAACATGCCTCATGGACCATCAGTACCCCTTACCACCAAACTTTAGGTTGTAAAACGCTATTTAATACTGCTCACTAGACCACCTGCAGACTGAGCTACCATGGCTTCAAGGTATCCACAGACCATTGTTAATAAACCTCTGCTTGACTCCAGCCTGGGGTTTAAAACTCCCAGCTACACCGGCAGCACGACCTGATGCATCCCATGTCTACCGGGAGGCTGCAGCAATGCTGGTTTGCCATCATCCAAAAGCTCTTTGTAGAAAAGGCCAGATAATAAAAGTATGAAAATTTATGTTAAAATTTTGCTCCTGTGTTCCCAAAACAAGGCATTTTGTCCTGCACAAAAAATGCAAAAGCCTGTCTTTCGCAGGCTGACAAGAGATGGCGTTTCCAAGGGATGCTTTCCAGAGAAGGGCTGATGCCTTCACATGGTGCCAACTGTGTGCTTGAAATATGATGTATGTCAGCAGGTCCCAGGCATAAGGGCAAAGACTGGATAGCTAAAGGAATAAATTAATTGCTTTTTATTCACATACCGTACCAGCTTCCCATTGTTTTATTGCTCAGGTAGAGTTTTTTTAAATAGGGATGAGAGAGTGGCTGGTGAAGGACACAAGTATCTCTCTTGTTGGATGTTGTAGTATTGCCAGGAGACAGAAATGTAGATGCAAATATATTTGCTGTGATTTGATTCAATAAAACTTGCTAGTACAGTGCAGTACACTACAAAAATTGGTTCCTCCTACGCTTACTTGCTAAGACATGAGTTCAGGCCCTCTGGGATCCGCAATTCCCTGGCTGCTATCGATGACATCACTGACATCTAAGGAGCTGCAGGAATGCTGAGAATGCAGCTCCGGGCTCCTGGGGATGCTGAGCTCATCGGCTGCTACAGGAGGCACGAAAGATGGGGTGTCTGGGTCCCAGTCCTGGCTCATTTACAGCCTTGCCCTTCCAATGTACACACACGTGCTTATTTTAAGGCCACACAACACCTGGTGACACAAGGCTGCACCAGTTTAAACAGCCAAGTTGGAATTGTTTGAAAATTTATTTCACCGATGTCTTCAGATGCTGAGCAGAAACGAGAATTTCAGCACAGGCACATGGGGTCAGACACAAAGTTGACATGACCCGTCCCTCACAAGCCAGCAGAGACCACTCAAAGGGTGCTCTTCTACTTCTCAGACCGTTCCAGCATTACTGGGGCTACTGATCTGGAGGACGTACCCACAGCAGGGTGGGTAACGGCCTGAAGGATTTCACAAACACACCTCATTCCAATTTTGCCCATTTATACTTTCTTCCACAACATCCTCTGCAAATGAGCTCCAGAAAGGATTTCAGCTAAGTCAACAACTATTTTTTTTTGACTGAAGACCTTCTCACAGGAGACTTCCAAGAGCGATCTCTGCTAGCGCGCAGATGCACCTTTGACTATGACCATCCTTGCTGCGTGTAACCAAGCTTGCATCCTGGGGAGGCCAGCCACTGAAGATATCACAGAGGTTCAAAGAGCTGGGCTGGCACGCTGAAAGGAGCTTGAAGCGGGTAAGCAGAAAACTCTTCCCCTTTATTTCGGCCTGTTGGGAGCCTCTGAAGACTCCAGCATTCATCACCAAAGGGCATGTCTCCACGCGGAGGTTCTTAGGGACGAGGATGACACAGCTCTTGGCCCAGTACTCAAGAAAGTGAGGCCAAAAAGGTGAAGAAATTTCCGTTTTCAGCCACCTCTGCTGCAGTGTTCGGAGCAGCACGGAGCTGCGAATACGCAGGATCAAGGACAGATGGGGCAGAAAGTGAAATAACTTCCCGGCTCAACAGAATGTGATCCAGCAGAAGATTACCTACCCACTGTCTTTAATCGAGGTCACCCAATAATTTGACCAAATGTTACTTTAAAACGGTACAGACTGACTAAGCTCTAACAGCTTTTTTCACTCTGCAAAACGGGAAGAGAGCCATTCACAGACCATTTGTTTGAGGCAGTCGAAGTGGGTTAGTTGCGACATCACCTCCACTGGAGGATCCAACTCTCATCAACCCGCATCTCCTCAAGGGGGGACAGAGATCCAGAAGGAGGACGCATGCCAGGATAACGAGGACATGTGGAGTCACAGTAGTTAGGACTAAAAGAAGTCCAGAAAGGAGAAAAGCTCTCCTGCTAACAGGAGGGAAGTCCCTCTCCCATCTCTGGTTATTGCAGATTAGGAGACACGATGGATGGAGCTGCCAGCCTGACAACTGTCCATTCTGCTTTTTTTTATTTAACGATGATACTGGTCCCTGCCAGAGAAAGACCACTGGAAAAGAGAGTCTAGCACTGTCTAGAGCTTCTGATATGGCTGCTTAGCGATAAAACTACACTACATTGTGTAAAATCAGCCATCTACACCTCGAGTTGACTCATGCATACTCCAGTTCCTGAGTTTGATTGCCTTTTCTCCTGGTTCTAAAAGGTGGAGGTGGTTGTTGCAATCACAGGTTCTCCATCTGTATCTGCTGCTTTTCATCTTCTTGTGCTCCCCCTCACCGAGGCAGGATGTCTGATGAAGGGATTTTACACAGCCATGCTGGCAGCACAGAGAACAGTTTTCTAATGTTGTATCTCGTCCCTCCATGCCATAAGACTCCATACTTCTGCCCTGATGGCCTGTGAAAATGGCAGCTGCCCATCTCCCAGGGAAGGAGAGAGCTTGTTCTCACAGCTCCCATCACCAGAGCCACACCTGGTCCACGCAACATGGATTTGCAGCAAGCAAATTCTCCATACAGCTGGCATTGGTGTTACCACGGGGAAACTGCTGAAGTTCACGACTGTCTGCAAACTCCAGAAGGGACAACCCTTCGTTACAGCTCAGTTGATTTCTCCCCTGGTACAATTCGGTTGATTTTCCCACCAATACTGCCTAGCATTACGCTGGACAACGTGGGTTTATGCTGCCCGACGCACCGAGCCCTTGGTTTCCTCATGCAATCTGCATCACCGACACTGTGTAAGGGCAAAAAGCCGTTGTAGCCAAAACCTTAAAGCCTGCAGAGCACTGCTTCGATGGTTTCTGTTGTATTAGGAATCAGTGCAGCACTTGAGAACACAGGGATAAATCATTAACAAGTCATTATTGTTCACAGGTATTTTTGGCAGGAAACCACTGAGGTCAATGTGGACAAACGGCTATGGGGTAGTGGGGGTGGCACTTTTCCTGGAGAAGCATTCAAATCCTCCTCTAATACCAAAAAATAGTCTGGAAGTGACCTTCCTTGCTGAATCTAATCAACATGAAGAGTGCCATAGCCCCTCCTTCCCGCTCTTCTTGGCCTGAGCTTTCTTCCCGCGTCTGTGATCAAGTCCTTATGTCTGCAAAGCGCCTGCCATTCTTCTGGCACACGCGAAATGACAGCGCTGTTCATCACGAGCACCCCTCACAGCGCGGGCAGCCTGACAGCCCAAACAGCATTTCTCATTCACCAATCCTGTAATCTCACAGCTCGCATCAATCACTTCTGCTACGGGGGGTTGGGGAATTCCCAAACACTGCTTCTTCTCCGAGAGATCTGTCCAAGGATGGCTGTTTCTCATTCTTTGGAAACCTGCGGAGACGCCACTTCTGTACAACTGGATCGATCGTTCCTTCCGTCCCCAGCAAAAATCGCCGTCTCAGTGGGCAGTACAACGCTCCTGCCAGGGCACATGCGTGCTTGGGGAGGGGAGATGAACCCATGTGCCATCTGCTCCCATGGCCATCACTGCTGGCAGACAGCTGGGCAACCATCGAGAGCCCTCTCCGTGGTTAATATTCTGGAGGCTGATCCCTCCTCACAGCTTCTAGCACTGTCAGACACTCCAGCTCCATGAAACACTATTTATTCTCGTTGTCATTCAGTTTCCTGCTTCGGTGGCCAGCTGGCCACTGACCCCGTTGCTATTTAGCTGTTGTACATCAAGTGCCAAAGGACACTTTCAGAGCATCATGATGTGGCAATCTGTCCGATTATGTGGATATGGTCATTTTAAAATTAAGTAAGCAAACAATTCCGACACAAACAGCTCAAAGGCTGTTGTGCGTTGTTCAGTGTGTGCTCCTGGCTAGGAGATACAACATCAAGATGGGGGTACCTTTAAAGCCCCCAAAATCTCCTGCAAAATGCCACAGGGTGAGCCCAGCTGCTCAGATGTTGCATGCCCAGCCAGTTCTGGATGGCTTGGTGGTGATTTTTTTTGCAAAGGAAAAGTACTCTCAACTTTGACATTTAAAAAACGCCTTTCATAAGCACAAAAATATTCCTTTCCAAACTCACCAGCTTCTGGACACATTCATGGAAGCCAAGAAAACCAGTCAGGTAACCGAGTCCAGCTCCTGAGCCCACGCTTTCACCATTCTCTAAAAAATACTGACTCCACCACTGCAGATCCGGGCAGGGACATTTGTACTGCAAAGCTGCAAAGAGCTGCTTTACAAAAGCCCGAAGTATGGTCAGATAACTCAAAACAGTTTTTCTGCCCAGCCTGAGGTCGCCAGCGCCCCCCCCCCCCCCCCCCCCCCCCCCCCCCCCCCCCTCCCGCCGCG
>VYXH01007881.1:260576-298952 GCA_013397275.1 Burhinus bistriatus
ATAACTCAAAACAGTTTTTCTGCCCAGCCTGAGGTCGCCAGCGCCCCCCCCCCCCCGCCCCGTGCTCCATGTGTCCTGAGAGTGGAGGCTGTGCCGGGCCCTTCCTTCTGATGATGTTCCTCAGCAACCTGCCCACCACCCTGCCCCGTCTTCCTCCTGAAACTGCAGTTGGGCTGTCTGAGCCCCAGCTTTTTCTGAGCTTTGAGCCATTTTTTACTTTAAGAGGCTGGAAACACACATGTAATCACAGCCTGAAAGGACAAAGAAATGAACAACAGTTGCTGGCTTCATGGTAGGAGTATGAGACCTGGGCTACAAACGAGGCTGTAATATGCACAGAAATAGTGGAAATAGGGCTTGGAAGCATTGAATATTTCCATGACTTAAGAGGAACCTGCAGGGCATCTCTCTGTGATAAAAACGGCAAGATCAGTATCTCCCACTGTAAACCACTTGTAACAGTGATGGCAGACAGGTAACGGCTCCAGGAGATGCTGGTGGCAGCTGTGTTTCAGAGCTGGTAGAGCCTGCATGCTGACCGCACGTGTTTCACACTCCTGAGGACCGGAACGACGTCTGTCCTCCCCAGCTGCAAGGCCAGCTGTGTGCCATGAGCACTCTCCAGTACCTCCACTGGCAGGGACAAACTAAAATCTGTTGGTCACCCACATCTGTGTGCTGCCGTTCGGAAAACCGTGCACTGCAAAACCCACAGTATGTGTTTTCTTCAAGGAGAAAACTTCCTTCTTTCCCTAGGTTGTCCCACAGCTCTTGAACTTGATGTTGGTGAGACCTCCCCAGGCTCTCATGACATCCCACTTCTGCACCTCTGCACAGAAGGGAAGATCCATGAGAGGGCTGCCGTCAAGTAGGGTTCAGCTAGGCTGGTGTTTCCCTGGAATGATGACCAACAGTGTTCAAGGGAAAATCCTTCTGAGTTTGACATGGTCCTATTCAACATTTCAAGGATCTTCATGTGAAGGAGCACCCGAGAGAGACATTAGAGTCCAGTCACAAAAGCTGCAGGAGCAACAGTCTTCTCAGCCGACCAGAGCACGCACCAGGGATCCCCCAACCCTTTCTTTCCTTTTCTGGCATTTTGTCCAGTTACTCCCACTCCCAGAGCTGCACTCGAGACCTTCACAGACTCTGGAGTGGCCCCAAAATTCATCTGCCCCATCCGGGCAGGGCTGTGCCACTGGCTGCCATCCCCTGCTTCCGCAACTTCCAGGCTCCATTTCCCTGGTCCTTCAAAACCCCTTTCATACCCCAGGACTGGGGATGAACATCAAGTTGATTATAAAACAATTTCTTTTGTTGATAGAAAATTCTTTGCAGGGCGTGAACAGCAGGAGAAAGAAAGGACTCTTCTGAACTGCGAGCTGGCTGGAAACCCCCGGAGGGCAAGAATCCGATCCCTCGTCTTTGAGGAGCGCAGGCCTGTCTGTACAGGCTGCAGGAGCAGCCGGCCCAGGAGAGCTTTGTGTGTGCAACGCCGACAACAACACACACCAGCCCTTTCCTTGCCAGCGCAAGGCGCGAGGTTCATTAACAGCCTGCAGTTTCTGCACCGCGCACGTAAAATGGCTTCGTTCCTCCCGTTGGCACCCCTGGACGGACCTATCCCCCCTCACCCCGTTAATCTCCTTCCGCGGAGGCAAACCTCCTCCCCAGCATCTCCCAACCCACCTGCCCCGCGCAGCCTCCCCTGCCTCCCTCCCGCCCCCATTGCCCTTTGCCAGCCGCATCATCCACCCCAAAATAAATCCTTCTTTCCCCCTGCTCAAAACCTACCTGTGCATCCTCCCGCAGCTGCTCAGGAGGAAGAAATCCTCCGTCCACTGACCGCGAGACCTGGTCAGGGACACCCACCCGCCTGTTACACACCCCACCGACCCTCTCTGCCCGCTGGCAGCAAGCGCTGGATGCAGCGATTCTGCGGATGCCACCGAATAATCCGTGACTGTCTAAATCAACGCTTATAAAAAGAAATCCTGAGCATCCTAAGGCGCCATCGTTTTGCAAACTGGGCAGAGCGTGCTCCTTAGGAGCAAGTAATTTGTTAATCAGCGCTGAGCTTGAGAAGCCAAGCTTCACAGGTTGCGTGTTTTTTCAGCCCTATGAAGAAGCATCGTTCCTGGATTTTTGACAACGGCTGCTGCGATCCGCAGCCTCGGGCAGACAGCCCCGCTCTGCATCAGCCCCATCTTCTCCCCATGAGGACCAAAGTCCTCCAAAGTGGGACTGTACATTTCAGTAAAATAACAAATGCAGACAAAAACCCATCAACATTGCAGAAATCTCTACGAATGGGTTTGAAACTCCCCCTGAAGATCTCTACATCGTGAGTGACGGTAACACCACTAGCCCACCAGCATCTCCTGACGCAGCCATGCCATCCCCAGCAGTCCAATTCGGGTCAGACCCATTCCAGCACCACTCGTGTCCCACATCCAGGAGAACCCACGGGTGTGCTGGTTGCCCCTAAATGTGTTTTCTTTCTCCCTCTACTCCCACCACACAGCTTTGCTATCGGGTCTCGCAGTCTCTCATGCAGTGCTACTAGCTAATAGAATAATATATATATATAATGTATATAAATAATAGCTGCATCCCAGCTGTTCTGCTGCTCACCATGTTCAGCACCAGCCTCCGAGCAAGGAGAAAGCAAAGCCGATGGACCTTGTGCAGGGAAAGGACCCCAGCATTGCAACTGAACAGCTGCAGTTCCCTTTACCCCCTCGTCACCTCCGGATTTCGGGTGGAAACGCAGTCCTCACCAAAGCTGCGCAAGAGCTACCGCAGCTGCTCTCTGGTGATTTCTGACGGCAGCCCCCTGGCTGGGGGCACTGCTCGTCCCAGTGCCCTCCAGCCCACCGAGGCACTACAGACAGCCCGGGGCCGGGGGGGGATTTTCCCCCAGGCCCGTTCCAGCCTTCCCTGCCGTTCCCATCCTTGCTGCAAGGAACACTCTGTGCTGGTTCCAGCTCCCCCCGCCACAGCCCCCGCAAAGGACGCCCTATAAATTAGCGCAGCTTCAAGCTACCCCGGGTCCTGCTAGAAAGCCGAGGCGGGGAGGAGACTGGGACGGCCATGCCCCTCTCCCCATCACGCCACGGCTGAAGAAACGCTCCTGCTTGTTTCTCGCCCTCCTGGCTTCAGGATAAAGGCCGGCTGGTACCTCCATTGCCATCTCACACCACCAGCCTTGATTTGGGGGCTGGTCCCTGCCGCAGCTGGGCTGGCGGGAGGCGGAGGGGACCAGGCAGGGGATGGAAGGGCTGGCGATAAGGGAAGGTCTGCTCAGGGAAGCCCAGCTAAAGTCCGATCAGGAATGCGACGGGAGCCGAGAAGAAAGCGCAGGGTGTGGAAAAACAGGGAGGAGAAAGATTGTTTTGGAGGAGAATAGGTCCAGAGCTTTGGGCAGTTTCATTAGAGGAATATTAAGTAAATGAGTCAGAGCTTGCGGTGCCTGAGGCTCGGGAAAGCTGCTGCTGGTGTGGAGGGATGGCAAGGGAAAATGAGGTTCGTGGCACGCTGTCTGCATACGAAATTCAACCATAACAAAACAAGAGGAAACATGTTGCCTGCCTAATACTTTTATTAACATTTGCAGAGATTAAGTACTGCAGACGTTCGATCGGTGCCTTCGTCTGTACCCGACTGAAGCTCTGCCTCTTCTCGCTCTGGGCTAGCGACTTCAGCGAGCGTTTTCCAGTTCACGGCACCATCAGAAGACAATGCGGAGCACTCGGCGCTGCCCTCTCCAGCAGCGCCCACCACACCACACTGCTCTTTTAGATTCCAAAAGCAATTTTCCAGGTCAGGCTTTCTGCATTCGTAGCTGGAATCTGGATATAAGGATTTGTCTCTTAATTCCTGGACTTAAAAAATGGGATATTGCACTGATACCCACCATGCAAGGATGCTTCATGTATCAATAAATGTTTATCTTATATGTGTGTGTATATATATGTATGTACGTATGTGTGTGTGTGTATCTATATAGATATATGTACAGATACATACATCTCTGTGTGTATATATAAAAAAAAACAACCTATCTATCTTGCAAACACAATATTCAAGCCTGAAGTTAAGATGGGTAAAACAAAATGCCTACTATTAAATTAGAGGATTAATTTCATAAGCATCTGGGAAATTCAAGGTAAGGAAGTTAATCCAAAGGATGCTGTGATAACAGAGATACAGGAATAATACAGTAGACTGTACTCAAACATATTTAACTGTATGAAAGAGTTCCAAAGATCTGTAGGATGAAATTCCATGCCTGTATGGAAAAAAAAAAAGTATTAAAGCTACCAACCGACCACCTACCCATGGTGACGCCAGAGACCAGGAAAGGCTAAGGGGAGTTAGGAAGGTTACAGAAGTGGCAAAGCACAGCAGTAATGGGTGACTTCAGTCATCGCCATACCAGCCGGGCAAATGTTGTATCGAGGTCTGGCCAAAAGACAGCTTTAGGTGTCTTTATCGACTTCTTTATGGAGAATTTGGAGAAACCTCCAAGGTAGACGCAATCCTGCATAGTACACGGGGTCTTCGTTGAAGACAGATTATTTCTGTAACAGTGACCATTATATATTCAAATTCCCCTATTCGTAGGAAAGGAAAATAAATAAATCCATAAATAAAACCCCTCAAACCATAAAAAAATTCTAAGAATAAGAAAAGTAGTTAGAAAAACAGTTTAGAAGGCAAATGACAAGGTAAAATGTTTCTGGGTGATACAGAAATTGTTCAGAGATCTCCTGCTAGAGGCTCGGAGTAAGCCTATGCCGTCAAGCAAAGGACTCCAGAAGCCCAACAGTGAACAATAAAGAAAAGGAGAATACCAGAAGGAAAAGGCAACCTTTGAAAAGTGGAACTTGCATCCAAATGACAGCAGAAAAGACTGTAATCCTGGCAAGTTAAGGAGACCGGTCAAAAGAGAAAAACATGCTAGGGGCTTACATACAAACAATAAAGCCTTTTTCAACACATCAGAAGCAGGAAGCCTATTAGTGAGTTTCTGTGGCTAACAAATAACATAGGGAATGAAAGATGCACTCAAAAAATATTTGCAAAAAAGCTAAATGAATTGCTTGCATCATAGTTCACTACAGAGGAAGTCAGGAAGTTCCCATGCAGAGCGTTTCAGCATGTTCATAAATTACTTGGGAAAGGGTAAATTAATGAGGTGACAAAATTTGCAGATGAAACAATATTTTTTTGAATTATCCAATCTCAAGCTGATTGCGAAGGCTTGCATGAAGGATCTCAGGCTACCCGGTGTACGGTTTTATGAGTGTCAGGATGCCAACAGCTCCCCCCGCCTCCCGTGCTCCTGGCCACATGTTCCCCACTGCTTACCCCGTCCTTGACTTCTCCATGAGCTCACTGAGCTTATGAAAACATCAGAAAATGAACATAGCAGATAAACTTGAGCACTTTCTGCAGTTTTAATGAGTTGGACAGGTTTGGGAAAGGGTCTCACGAGCACTGGAGCTACAGCAAGGGAGGGATGAGTTATGACATGGAAAGTAGGGGTGGGGGAGAGCAGTAATTAGGGAAAAAAGAGAGAAGAGCAAGTTTTCTTCCTCTCAGCAGCAAGGAACCCTCAGCTGGGATCAGCCGCACACGTAACTGCAGCTTGAACAGCCACGCGATCAAATGGCAGGTGAAATTCAGTATCAGCGAGTGCAAAGGGATGTGCCTGGGAAACAAGCATTCTAATTGTAAGGACAAAATTATAGGCTTTAAAATAGCTAATTAAACTTGGAGAAGATCCTGGAATCATTCTGGAACATTTTCTGAAAATATCACACTATTTGTGTGCGCTGTATATATTTTTTTTATATATATACACACACACACACATTTCTGCACTATCCAAAAAAGCAAACGAAGTTAGGAATGTACAGGAAAAGAGGACGGGGAAATACCATCTGCGGTACACTCATAGCCGAACAGTCCATTCGTAATGGTCACTCTATCTCAAAATGGGAAAACATAAAAACGTACACTGGTGTCCAAAGTAGACAGGTAGCAACAAGGTGTGGAATGGCTTGTGTAAAAGAAGAGCCTAGGATGCTCCACCCAGAAGAGGAGAGTCCTGTAAAATTGTGAACATTGTAAAAAAATACAAATATAGAATAATTATTCACAATTCTTTATAATGCAAGGATGAAGGGGGCACCTCAAACCACTGCCAAGTAAAAGGTTTAAAGTAAAGAGAAATATTCTTTTCACAGGCCCAGAGTTGCATTCCCTGATGAAAGACGAAGTGGAGGTGTAAAAGATCCAGAAAGCCAGGTGGGCAAGGTCCATCCTGGCTAACAGTCCAAGTGTCCTGTCTGCCATTTCCAGCCCGCGTGCCCCCACAGCCGCTGACTGCTGAGACTGGGAGGACATACCCACCTTGATCTTTTTCTCCTACTGGGCTTTTTCTCCTAACTTCAAGCATCTACCAGGTACACCTATGTATGTAGCCCATGTACTGCTGAGCTAGGTGCCTCACCCCCCTTCGGAGACAAACCCAAAGAACACTGTGCCCTTATAATGCACGGTCCATTTGCCCTGTGATAGACACCTACGCTGTCTTAGATCAGTTGACCCCAAGAAGTCCCACTCTCTTCCAGTGACTTTCTACAAAAGGGGTAAAACTCAACTGCACAGAAGACAAGCTTTTGGAGGGACCAAGTCTAACAGTATGGACTGGATTCCCTGAAGAAATAAGCATCATCACAGATCTGATTTTTCACCTCTAGGTAAAGACACCTTTGACTTCATGTTCATCAATAAATGTAAGGAAACTATTCTTTTAAAACCGGCAAAGAAAGTTACTCTTCTACACAAAAATCCTGACCTAAGGAGATGATGACAAAACAAGCAATTTATGAACATAGGTACCCGTGCAGATCAGTGTGCTGACGGAAGAGGTTCAACATAATCTAATGCGCTAATAAACAACGTAGAAAAACCTACACAGAATTAAACTCTTGACTCAGGCTTTCATACTTCCTTTAAATCTGGCTCCAGGTTTTGATGTCAAATAATTAAACCGATCACGCAGTTTAGCAGGGCTGGGGTTATCATTGGTATCTCTGTGGGAGGCCCTAGAAGAGGTGCAGCACAGTCGCTCTCCTGCTGTCCTCAGGTCGCTTTAGCTCATTCTTGTTAACCTCCCTTTTCAGCACGTTTGCGAGGTCGTCGGACACCTCGGAAGAGTGAAGATGCAATACAATAATCTGTATTTGCTTGGCTCCACACAGGATTATGCCTATATAAACATTGACTGAACACTGTCCAAGTAAGACTGAAACAGGATTACCGAGCAATAAGAAAGAGAAAAGGCATTATCAACTTGACTTTTGTTCAGTTATCCGAATTTACAACCTTGGTTTCTCATTTGATCCTGAACCTCCAGTCGATAACGGGCAAAAGTACATTGCATTCTTATGTTGCTACAAGGTAGACATCTCTTCGCTTCTCGATGAGATTGCATCGCGGTTACCTCGGGTTTTTTTTATCAGGCAAGATCACTACAGTGAGCGCTGAGGATGCAGAATATAGCTGAACGCTTCCTTCGATCATTTGAAGACAGCGTATCACATCTGGCTTCAAGAAACAAAATTGTTCCCTAGTTTATTTAATGTAGAACTTCAATTACTGTGTTTTAGTCACAAATTCCTTTATGGTTTGAATCTTACATACACTCAAACCTGTTCCTGGTTCTATGTTGCTCTACAGCAAGTCAGAACAGTGGCAAACGCTGAGTTTATAACACCTGGATTGAATTTTCGGGGGGCTAAAATGACTTCAGTGAAAGACCTTTGAAAACCTGAAAGAAACTCAATTCCCACCTCAGTGTTTGATGATGTCAAATTTCCAGGCATCTGGTACGCATCTCTGTTTACACAGGTTGTGTCTTCGGGGAGTGAGTTCAGAGGAATCGGTGGTTTTTTTTCCATTTGGTGCTCCGAGGAGCTTTTAATGAATCACCTGAGATGATCGCATGGTTAAGTGAGGGCTCTATGCGCTGGTGTATGCGGGCTCTACACCCAGATCTTGTAATACATGAACACAAGAGCACAGGAAATCAGTCACTAGAGAAGGCAATTACTGAAATGAAGGGGAAATACACCAAGAGATGCTTATCTTGTTAAAACATGGAGGAAAACAAAGCAAAACAAAACAGTGAAACTAAGAGAAACCCAAGGATATCAGCTTACAGGTGCAGCCTAGGTGGAAATGACAGATATATTTTCCCTGTAAATATATCTGAAAGGCAGTTGAGTTCCTGAAGTTACTCTGAACTCTGGCAAAATACAACTGAATATCAAAATTTAAAGATGAAAGAGAAATTATTTTGAAACTCAAAGTTCTTCCCCCTCCGCCAGTGCTCACGGATGTCTTCTGTGCAGAAATCAGCACTGGAATCGACCAATTCAAAAAGCTATCTTTTTTCCTACTAGATGACATTTTTCTTTTAAAAACTGTATGATTCCTATATCGCAAGTTTTCATCATTGCAGCAGTTACAGACAAAATGACACAGATTCCTTGAAAGCTGGGTGAACCCATCACTCAGGTGGGCTTTGCATCATCCGAGCATAACAAAAAGAATAACTTCTCCAAAAACACTTGATAAACACGCTATTTCAGTTAGTTCTTTACACCACTATGTTTCATTTCTCGACTGAAGATAGAAAATTTGGTCGAGATGCACTTTCTTAATGAACAATTCAGGTATGCGTAACAGCCAGCCTTCCAACGTTTGTATGGAGAAGACTCCACACACTGAAGTATCCACCCGTGAGGCATCAGGTGAAGAATAAATCAGAATGGCATTCAATATGCACATACGTGGTTCTGTTTTCTTCACCCTGCTCTAATCTCTTAAGTTTAACCATTTAAATGGAACTGAAATTATGCCATTTAAGAACTATAATTTAACTGGAAAAGTCAATCAAATGGAGAATCTTAGATTACTCCTTTCTGGCAATCTTGCTGTAGATAACACAAAGCCCTGCACCATCATAAATAATGTCAAAAACAAGGCTTGCCACCAGCTCTGATGTGTTGGCCACACGGGTACAATGGACATTTTAGTACATCCACGTGTAGGCACCGACACCAATATAATACAAGAGAAGAGCTCAGAAAACACTCAAAGGATGAGGGACTTGCACCCTTGAAAGCACCGACTCTGAAAACAACCAAAGGTCGATGAAAGGACAGTATCATGACGAAATAACAAATGAATAGACGCTGCCAGTCTGATATCATGGTCAAAAGGTCAAATGTGATCCTCTGAGTACAATTTAGACTGAGGAGATTGAAGATCACAGGAATCGCCACACTGGATCAAAGGAAAGCCCAAACTACGGACTGGTCTGCACGGCCAAGAGGCTGCCAGACTGTCACTAACCTCTCCAGACAACCAGGACACAGACAAGGCACAATTCAACATAAAACCTTCCTAAATCTCCTTCAAATCTGTGATAACATAAAAACATCCCCCCAAAAAACCAAAAGGTCTTAAGTGTCAGCAGCTTTCACCTGGGTTCTACAGGACTTTTCAAGTCCTACATAAACTTTAGAGAAGCACAGGAATATTCATAAAGCATCTACAGTTTCTTCAGCCCACCTACTTAAACCCATGTTCATACAGATGTTTAACCAGAGTTTATAAGCCATTAAAAATCTCTCAAAGTTCTTAACATGGTCAACAGAATTAAATAAACATAAGGAAGTTTGCCTTCATGGAAACATCAGGCTTCTCAATAACAGCATTCATCTTGTTTACTCAAAGCGGTATGTCCACCCATAAATACTGCCGGTTTCGTTTCACCTTTTTTTCCCTCACTTCATAAGTCATGGCACAAGGGTCAGATTACTGCTGTGGAAGGAGAAAATGTTTACCACTACGAAGCAGTTGTCTTTGAGATGCACCTTGTCAGTATGTATGTATTCAGAACGGTAAGCATGGATATAGTCTTCATTGTGGGCCTACAGCTCACCCCAACCCCAAGACTTCAGTGGAAACAGACAGAGCAGTTAACATGGATTTGTACTATACATCTCCTAACAGCCCAATTACTATCGCGTTATCTTCTTTTCTTCTTCTTTTCTTCTTCGAATGACAATCCACATACATATTCAGAAGGTAACTCCAAGCAGTAATTCCCTCTCTGTCTCTCCCCACAAGTAAGCAGGGAGGGGTGTCTCAAGTGTTTTAGCGTAGTCTGCAAACCACAACCTCCCTAATCGGGCACCATTCCTGGAAGCATCTGCAATGGTAGAAAGTTACTGGAACCCCACATGCCAGCTCTGCAGATGTCAAGAATGGAGACATCTTCTGGAGAGGCCGTTGTACAACTTGACCTTTGATGGAATTTGCTGATGGCTGGAGGCACCAACACTTAGGCAGTATCATAACATCTCCTGATACAGTATGTTATGCAATTACCAGTATCGCTGCACCTCTTTATCTCCCAGTTCATGATACAAATGAACAGAGGCCACCTGACGGGTTTGGTTCTGTGCAGACAGGAAGGAGATGGTCTGCTTGACATCAAATGTCTGAGGAGACATACCACTTTGCCCATGAAGGTCTGGGATTCGCTGGGGGGAAAAGAAGGGCTATTTTCTGGCTCCAGTGAAACTTAGATATGACCTCAGGAAAGCATATGAGAAACCTTATCTGGGAAGGGGGAATAAAGACCCTGGCTGTTCGATATTTAGCAGTGGGTCTTTCTCGCCCTCTGGCAGGACTTCTTGTTACCAGGAGAGTCACATTTAAGAACACGGTTAGAATAATGAACAAGCTGCCACAGGCTCATGTTATCACGCTGTCTGGACGGTGAGCCCCTGCTTAAGATCCCACGCTGGGATAGAGGTCAACACTCCTTTACCAAAGCTCCATACAGAATTTTAGGACCACGGGGCCAAAGAAAACTGCAAATCCCTCAGATGGACAGAAATAGCTGCTCAGTTATCTGCACTGATGCAGATACATTACTGCTCATCAGTCCCGGTGAGCAATCCAGAATCACTGAGCCACAGGTCTATGTAGGGATGAGAGGTCTAAGATAAGAGAGGCCTCTTCTAGTAACAACCATTATCTAGTATCAAAATCCAGAGGTAGGAGTTCAGAGCAGGGACTGGAGCAAACCTCTTAACTTCTGTGTAAGTCAGTCCAGGAGGATGGGCAAGCTTCTCTGCTAACGCTGGCTTTAGCGTTTCCTCAGCCTGTCCCAGCCAGACTGAAGTCTGCAGGATCACCACTAATCCATCTTGCCTTATCTTGCAGTAGGCTTTCGGGGGAAGAAGGATTAGGCAGGTATCAATTCATCCTTCAGACTACAGAATCAAGAATGTGTTTACCAGGAATCCAAGAAACAGACTGGCCTATAGGCAACGGAGCCAGTACTTGTTGGCACCTGAGGAAAAGAAGGCAATTTTGCAAACCCCCTAGCTTCTGCAAAGTGTCCCTTCAGACGTTATCCCGCATTTCTCATTTGTGGCCTGTCAGCTAAACCAGCTTTCTACCACTGATAGATTCAGCATTCCCCATGCTGGGTTCCCACCAGGCACACTGGACTCCCTGGCTCCACAGCTTCCGACAGAAAGGACGGGACCTCAGAATGTCTTGTTTGATATTACCTGAACATGAAGACCTCAAAATGCAAATGGTACAATTGGCAAGGGTTTGAAACTATTTTTGACTTAACACATCGACGGGTCTTCTGGGTGACCAAATACCTGATGTTCACAGGTTACCATGATTCACTCCCTAGGCAAGGAGAGAGGTACATATGCCAACAGACCTGTAAAAAATATATATATATTCTCTAATATGTAGAGAGGCTCTTATTTCAACCACAGGTATAGCTGTTCTTGAGATACGGTTATTACAAAGAGAAGCTAACTCCCAAGAGCATGTACTCTACCGAAACGCTCGGGTAGGTATCAAAGACACAGACTCTTGCCTACAATATACACAAGGCATTGGGAACGTGAGGAGGGACAAATACATCCAGCGCTAGTAAGCGGTGTCCTGCCACATCAGTATCTTGTGACAGAGGTCCTTGAAACGGTCAGGAAGCTGCAAAATTGAACAGCATACATCTCATTCTTGCTCCCTAGCACTGACTGGGTGCTGTGGCGTTGGCCCCAGCTGGGCTTCTAGTCTGTGCCCAAAATTTGAAGAAGAGGGAGGATAGAAAGGACAGAAACAGGTGGAAGGAGTAGGATCCCTTGGTTATATTCTGAGATCTGGTGCACAGGAGCTGGATGTTGCAAGGTGCACTCAAAGGTTGAGATATACAAAACTCATAATAGTTTTGTCACAGGTTCTAGAATTCAGCATTGGGTAATGTTGTTGGAGAGGAATGATATTCCTGACAAATGCACCCGATATTGGGGTCTTTCTGCCAGTACCAAAGATAGGATTCCTAAAGAACGCGAGTTCTTCCATGAGTTAAAGACATGGTGCATCCTACTAGTCTGCACCCTTGAAGAAAGTCTTCCATAAAGACAGTTCCCTCTTTAGGAAGACTGGACTTCCAAAAGCCCACTGGATCTACCAAGTCAGGATTCACAAGAGACACATCCAGTGTTGCCTCCAGAACAATTCTTGCTATTCCTGATGGCTATTTAGAGTTGGGAAAATGTCATCCCAATATTAGGAGAAATATACTCAATTGAGCACTTTTTCTCATCACAGATGGAGAACATGCAGCAAGTAAATAAAATGCAATAAAATAATTCAATAAATATTACTTAGCCCCCCTGCTAGAAGTTGGTTGCACAAACTCTGAACTTTGCCAAAAGTGGAATATCCAAGCTAGGGTAGCATAACTCAGAAGAATAACGGTTGTCCATTCTGCACTGAAAAGTGCAGAATACTCAAAAAAAAAAAAAAAAATTAAGAGGGTGTTTGGTTTTTTTTTAAGCAAGATCCTGAGAAATCTTAAAGTCATCTGGGTACACCTGCCAGACAGGAAGTCAGGCTTTATTCCAAAGGGGCACAACAAATGGATGTGGGATGACCACCAAGAAGAGGCAAAATATAGCTCTGAAGCTATTAAAGATGAGAACTAGTAGTGAAGGTTTACAATCAAGAATTTCCACATCTCATCCAGCCTGGCCCTACCACATATGGGACTGTCTGCCGCTGTTGCCACTGGGGTTGAAGTTACTGTGCTATTTCTCAAGGAATACCAGGCTTCCTCCTCCGTCGCTTATGCATCTCAGGCTGTAAGTGTGCAGGGCACGGCTGGATACAAAGATGGACAAGTGAAGAGTCAGAATGCACGGAGTCATTTTAGCCATTCTGAGGAGCAAGCGTTGCTCTGAAAGAGAAGAATCTACAGCAACATTTGGGTTGATACTTCATTAGATGAGTACTATTGCATCGAAGAGCAGACAAAGGCAGGGAGCATACTTGACTAAATTATAATGGTTATTATCCCATCAATAAAGCACAGTTGACGGGATCATGCAGATTGAAGACAGGAAAGCCAAAGTGTCGAGGGCATCAAACGCTGGTTAACACCACCGGTTCAGAGTTACGTGTTGAGGAGATTTGCGATAATGGATCCCAAGGAACTGTATAGTGCCTTCTAAGGGAATGAATAGCTGAGCTCAAAGTCAGTCATGGATGGTGAAGGATGTACGTATCGCAGCTCTTCCACAGAGACTTGCCCAAACAGAGCTGAGGTGGACTGGAAGGGCTGGTGCTGAAGGTGGTGGGCCTAACGGCTGAAAAGGTGTTCTGTAGAAGATGAGAATACAAGAACAGCAGTGCGGATTCAGACCAAAGGTCCATCTAGCCCATGAACTTTGCTTTAACAGTTGCCAACGACGGATTTCTGAAGGAGGAGTAAGAACGGGACAAGCATGTAGGGCTTCTCCCCAGGACACTCTCCAAGCCTACAACAAGCTGCATTTTATAGACTTCCTGAGGCAAAAGTGGGACCAGCTATTGAATAGCCATTGATGGAGTCTTCTCCCATTCATTAGTTCCAGGGTTTTTTGAACCTCTGTAAACTTTTAGCATCCACAGCAGTTCCTGCAGTAAGGAATTGTACAGGTTAATTGTACAGTGTATGAAGAGCACTTCCTTTTGAACCTGGCTCCTGGTAGCTTCATGAGATGCCCCATTATTTTCATATTGAAAGAGACTAGCAGTCAATCCCTATTCATGACTCCGAAGATCTTTTTCATATCACTCTTTGGCTGCCTCTTTTCCAGCCAGAAGAGTATTAGTTCAGTTAGTTGTTCCCTGTATGAAACACATCTTATACTTTTTCTTATCCTCATGTTCTTCTCCAAACCTCTTCCAATACTGCTACATCTTTTTTAGAGGTCTGGGGAAGGGAGCTTCACACAGTACTCAACATGTGGCTGTATCCTGGATTTCTACAGGTGCTTAAAGATACTCGCCATTTTATGCTCTCTTTTTTTCATTCCTAATGTTCTTTTTGTCTTCATGACAACCAAGTACTAAGCTGACACTTGCATAGCACATTCTGTTATAATGACAAGATATTGTTTCTAAGTGGTGATGGACAATTCAGAGCCCGTCACCTTAATGTAAAGAAATTAGTGCTTTTCCACATGTATCTCCTTACAGTATTCAGACTCACAAGGTTCTTCTGCAATGCTTCACAGCTGATCCTTGTCTTCATTACTTCAGATTAGTTAAGGTACTAGAAAGCTCTAAAACATGACCAAGCCCTCAGTTTCCATGTGCTTATTAAACATACGGGACAGCATGGTGACCGGAACACAAGCCTGCAGAACTACAGTCATCAGCTTCTTCCACTGTGAAAACCTGCCAGTTATTCCCACCACCTGCTTCTTATCTTCCAACCATTATTTTTCCAGGAGCCTCCTTCTTTTTCCATGTCTTAGTTTCCCTAAAAGCCTTTGCTGAGGGACTTGGCATTTTGGAAATTCAGCTGGACCTACGCAACTGATGCATCTGTTGACTCCTTCCTTGCACTCTGCGTTATAGTTTCTACCAACTTATTCCCTACAGATTTTACAGCATCCTGATCTGGGCTTTCGTGGATGAGCCCAGAGAGAAACTGGTATCACATCACCCACCTTCCAGTGAATTTACACAAGAGTTCATATACATAGTTAATAGTTCAACGATTTCATCCTCCACAACTCTTGGGTGAACACCATCTCATCCCGGCGACTGATAATGTTCATTTTGTCTATCTACATCATCATGTCACCTACAGACGTTTCAGCTTGAGACAGATAAAAGCACAAAGAGAACTGCATTCATTTTTCTGCTATGAGTTTAGCTGCCCTAAGTGCATCTTTTAGACTTGTTTTATAGGTCCTGCAGATTGTCAGGCAAGCTTTCTGCTTCTGATGTGACTGAAGACAATCTATTATTAGGTTTTTTATCAAGTTATTTCTATTTTCCTCTTTTCACTATGTTTTTACATATTTTTAGTTTGTTCCTCTTTTTTCTCATTTTACCAATTTTTTTTTTTCTTTTTCAGGATGCTCTCATATACTTTCCTACCCTTATGTTTAGGTATGCTGATACCCTTTTATCATTTTTCAAGTATTTCTTGAGAGGTATATTTGATCTTAATTTATAGAATCACAGAATTATAGAATAGTTCAGGTTGGAAGGGACCTTAAAGATCACCTAGTTCCAACCCCCCTGCCCTGGGCAGGGACACCTCCCACTACACCAGGTTGCTCCAAGCCCCGTCCAACCTGGCCTTGAACACCTCCAGGGATGGGGCAGCCACAGCTTCCCTGAGCAACCTGGGCCCGTGTCTCACCACCCTCACAGTCAAGAATTTCTTCCTCATATCTAATCTAAATCTCCCCTCTTTCACTTTAAAACCGTTCCCCCTCATCTCACCGCTCCACTCCCTGATCCAGAGTCCCTCCTCAGCTTTCCTGGAGCCCCTTTAGGGACTGGAAGGGGCTCCAAGGTNTGTCCCTCTGGATGGCTTAATTCCTACTGTAGTGTCTTTTAATAACTTCATGCCAACTGCAAGGATATAACTCTTAAGTTGCCCTCTCAGTTCCTTTTTAAGAACCTTACTCGATTTCACATAACTCCCCTTTCTGAATTAAAACACAACTGTGGGTGACTTTTTGGCCTCTCTCTCAACATCTTTGCAGGAACAAAATACATCATCGTCACTGTTACAGAGCAGCTTTTCAAAAGCAGGGTTTTGAAGAAGGTCCTGGAAAAGGCCAAGGCCAGCATTGCTTCTCCCTTTCTGGGTTTCCCGGCTAGCAGCTCCCCAAAGTGTAATGGATGTAGGTGAAGCTCCCCATAACTGCTGCATTCCTGCCCCCTGATCTCCCATAGACGCCCACAGAAGCCACTGGCCGGCTGAAGGATCTGCAATGTCGTGTGGACCCAAGATGTTCCACTCAGGTGTCTTCAGCAAGAAAAAGCTCCAGCTGGTTTTCTCAAGGCAGGCTCAGCAGGGACCTGTCCCACAGGCATTTCCCAGTCTTTGTTTCATGGACAAAGCAACCACAGAAGATGGAGCAGCAATGGAGCATGAAGATACGGGCTGGCACCAACTCAGGCCACAACTAGGTGCAACCGTCAGAAATGGCATGCGATGATTTCTCGACCAAGAACCTACAAAAATTATTTTGTATAGGGCTTGTAGGAGTTGTGTGTTGTACAAGTCCATCCCTTAAATCGGGTATCTGCGTCTCTCGTGCAGGTAGGTGCTTTGTACAAAGTTTACAAACAACAGCTTTTGGTACAGCCATCTTCCTCTTGAGAGACGAAACGGAGGTCAGAGGTACTCCGAAGGAGATAACGGAAAGACCAGATGATCATAGAGAAGAATAGAGGAGAGCAAAGTGTTGGAGGCACATGATGCCAGGCAACAGCCTAAGCCATTTTGTGCACGGGTAGTGATGAAAAGACCACATACAGAAAAATAGCAAGAATCAACATTGTTCTGAGCAAAAAGGAAGATGTAAATGATAAAAGACATAAAAGAAAAAGACTTCGGAGAGTAGATGAGTAGAAAAAAATAGCTGAGTGGAACTATACGACCTGAGGCGTCTTACACTTACATGAATGAGACCAGATGAAATAGAGGGTAATGGGGAGGACAGAGACAATTTTGTGGCCCTAGGGAAATGTCTGGACAGAAGTCTCTGGCGCTGACACTCAGGGACATATGTGCACCCACAGCATGGCTACCATGCAAAGACATGTATGGAACAAAGGGATAACCAAGGTACAGCATGACAAGTGGAAGAGGGGCAACTCTTTCTTATCTCTTCAGAGTCTTTGTGAGGTTCCACTTATTTTGGAATAAAACTGCCTTAGTAAATAACTATTAAGACAATTTTGCAAGCAACATGATTCAAGACTGAAGCGGTAACAGATACGTGTCAGCTGTCTTACTACTTCAAAACATAGTCAACATAGGGTTTGTGAAGTTGTGTTTCTAGGCTGGATGGTGGTCTGAAGAGATTAACTTGCTAAGCATTAACCTCTGATTCAAACTGACATCCAGGAAGTTACAGGAATTGTAGCAATGCACTCTTTGTCATTTGACTTCCATATCCTTAGAGATATTCCCTATTTTTAAACAATCTGGAAGCAACATTTTTGTGCAGGATCCTGCACAAAATTCAACTAACGAAAGAACCAACGCTCTCCGCTCACTACCTAGATCTCCTCAAGTTGTCTCTTCCATTCCACCGTGTGGCAATTGCCCCAAATCCTTTTTCAGGATTCACTGCACCTGCTCTGCTGTATTATTGGGCTTTTTGGCCTTTGTAAGGGAAACCACTTCACATCTGTAACAGGACTGGAGCGTTATTCATTTGTCATACCTGGGTCCAATTCAGTCCCAATGTCTTTCTCTCCAAGTTTCTGCAGTGCATGTACCCCCTCTGCAGCGATGCGCCGGCAGTCTAGAGCAAATCCACCTAGCTGGACAAAGACCCCATGGAACAGCAGCTGCTGAAGTGCTTTAGAAGTAGGAGGTCTAAATTCTATTCTTTCATGTAATTTTGAACTAGAATTCACGTACCTTTTGTCAAAACAATAGTAAATGTAATCCTCAAACTGCTTTACTTACATTTGAAATTAACATGTCATAACTGGACTTGGTAAAAAACTTTGTTTCATAGAGTTTATGGCCAGAGGAATTAATTCAGCTGCCTAGTCAGAATTTCTGTCCATGACAATCCATTACATTTCTGCCACTATCCTGATACTGAGCACGGTAATACGCCCTAGATTAACCCATTTGATCACTGGAGATGAAGTTACTGAGATGGAGAACAAAAGAGAGATCAAAGGGCCACTAATGCCCTTAACTAGTCCCTTTAGGGTCAGGGAAGTGACAAGGTGAGAATACATCCGTTGATCTAGGCAGATGATTCATGTCTCAGGCTGCAGAGGAAGAGGATACACACCCAAAATTTCAGATAATTTGAACAGGGTGGCTGCAGGGGGGAAGAGAGTCTTCCGCTTAAATCTGGCGATCTGTTCCATCTTGTGCACGGGAGTAACCCATACGACCTAAGCATATTCGAAACAATATTCTCTCTACTACCTTTGAACACTGACCTGTATGTTTTAGCGCCTTGTTTTGAGGTAAGGCTAATCCCTGACGCTCCTAAAAAAAGGGTGAAAAGGTCCCAAGACAACTCTTGGCCAACTCCCGCCTGACCCGTGCTGGCAGCAAGCCCGAAGCTCCGAAGCATGAGATGTGATTACGACTCCTTAATGCAGACGGAAAGTGTTGTGGGCAAATGAAAGGCAGAACAACGCTTCTTGTCATTTACAGCTTGTGAAATAAGGGGATATTAAAACAAAACAGATAAAAAATCACAGAACTCGGAGACAGAAGAGACCCCCGTGACCACTCATGCCATTTCTGCCTACATTATACCCTGTCCTCCTCTTTATAGCTCAAGACCGAGAATGGAGAGCAGCCCAAAAGGGTGACAAAGTACAAATATGCATTGCTCGAGTGTGATATATACCCCTGCACTGAGGCTCAGCTTACAACTCTGCTTTGTTTACAAACCAAAATTTCATATATTTGACTCTTGGCATCCCCTGCAACACAGATTGTTATGATACTGAAGACAGACAGACTGAAGGTCAAACTACACTGCACGTTTTCTATTGCACTTATTTGTTACCTTTTTTCCATTTAGGTTAAAACTTGCTTGTTTTCAGACTAAGTAAGACTTTTGGGGAAATTCTACCGAAAGCTTTTAGGCATGTTTGAGAGCTCCATGCACAGAAAAATACAGAGATATAATACCTAAAAATGCACGTCAATTTTTGTCCAAAATAAAATCTAACACCAGGGTTCTCTTTGATCATACAAAGTTTGTGACATTTGTATTACTTTGACAACTTTGAAAGCTTTCATCTTAAAGTAATGAATTCACATGCAATTCAGAGTAGCCTTCCACAACCTGTACGAAATGCCTACCAAACCTTTAGGTTTATGGAGGCACAGAACAAAAAAGTAATTTCTCTACTGGTTCAGAACTATTTCACCCCCAAATCCAGCCTGGCTACAGCCAACAGGAACGTCTGAGGCCCGTTTCCCTTCTCCTGTAATCTCACCCCTCTGCCAGCTTATCTTTGGGAAATGTCCACTTGCTCCTTGGATATATTCCAGGACGGGTGTGCGTGGCCAGAAGTCCTCTGTTGACTGTCGGTCGCTCCAGCCCTGTTGATTTAGCCTTCTGACCATGTATCTTTGCTCTGCTGCAGTTGGGTTTGTTTCTCCTATTTATGCCTGCCCCATGTAACTGCTTGGGCCTCCAGATTTGTGACCTTTTTAGTACTGAAAATCTTCGCGTCTACGCCTACATGTGTCATAAATAATTCTACTGGGACAACAACCAGCAACAGATGGTGCACTGGGGAGCTGGAATATTTAGGTTTAAAGTCCTTCAAAGTCCTTCTTAAACAGAGCACAGTTTCTCGCCACACGTTTTCTGGATCAGGAAAGGAGCAAAGCTCCAGCTCAGCCTCTGCAGATGCTCAAGAGAGGGATGGAAGTTCAGAAACAGCCTCTAAGCTCAGCTTTTTCTAGCAGCTAACTCTAGCTGGGAGACCCTACTCTGCATCTGGATTTTAATGGCTCATCTTTCAGTTAGACTTAAATGCTATCCTAACACTAATACCATACCACTCTCCACCGCAGGTTATACTATGGACCATGCCAGTCCTGTACTCATACTCTGTGTCCCATTTTTAAAAGACCTGTTTGGCCCAAATAGTTTCTTGAACACCGCCGATGTATTTGAATTGGGTTACTACTGCCTTTTTGCTTCGATGCTTTGTATGTTTCCCAAGACCGCTTTTACTCTCCTGAGTACTACCTATGTCACATCTAAAGATATTTTTTTTTTAAGCTCTAAGAGCCATTTGTCTCGCTGTCTCACTTCAGTGCCAGTTCTAAAGGTTAGTGTCAGAGTTCCACTTTTTGGTACTTAGGCAACGAATTTTATGATGCTGCAGTCAGTACAAGTGGCTCAATTATCGCTGGCTTTTGAGGCAGTTCCTGCACGTTACTTAACACTAAGTCAAGAGTATCTTTCTGTGTACTCTAGTACGATCTGTTCCAAGAGGCAGAAATTGCTTCTTTGAACTTACTCTTATTGTGCTATCTGACCAGTTTATTCACAGGTAATTTAAGTCTCCATTATCATTTGGTTAGACTTTCCCACTTCTTTGATCTCCGTCAACATTATGCACTCAACATCCTTTTGTTGATCCAGGGGCTAGTAGTATAGAAGACTACTAATATATTTACTTTCTTACGGGTTGGGAGTGTAACCCTCTATAAGCAGTTAAGTAGGTGATTATGATTCTCCAATAGCACTATGCATTGTAACACTGGAAACTCTCTCCATTTCCAGGATGACCATGTTGGGTTCCTTGTAGCGATTCCAAGGGTTAATTATCATTGGTGTTACAAAGAGGCACCACGCTCCTTTTCTGACTATATCTATGTTTGATTTTCAGCTTCTGAATTGTACACAACACCTGAAAAATGATGATTCAGGATCTTCCTCTAATTCTCACTCATTCCACCCTAAATAGAAGATTGACTTTAAAAATAATGGGGGTTTAATAATTTATGTGGGGGGAGAGGAAAGAGGAGAATCCTTGCTTTTGGGGTCCAGAGCCTTCAGGGAGCTTGTTCTGTGTTCTCAAGGTTTTTTTCCTGCAGTCCTAAGTTAAACCAACGTGCTCGGTGGGTAAATGAAAGTTGACTTTCTCCTACAATCACCTAACTATGTAACTGCTAAGATTATACGGCAATGAAACAAAGCATTGTGAGATTTGCGATAAAATAATCCATGTTGGGAAAACTGATTATACACTTTTGCCTGCTAAATAAGACGACTGTTCTGCTGTTCTACATATCTACGTGGTTCTTCTACATGTAGGCATGTAAAATGATTGCTTTGCCTTCTCTACAGTAAATACAGTAGTTTGAGTTTATCTGTCTCTTTTTAAATATCATTGTTTGGGACTTTTCTCAAACTTTTAACATTATTTCCAAAATGCTAGCCCCAGGACTAGAGACTGTAACAGTCCCAGCCACACCACACACACTGATGGCACCGTCCTTTCCCTTGTACGCAAGATTGGGGTTATATGCGCTCAAAACGATACTAATGCTCAGTTTTAATTATGTATGCTTGTATATACACTTTACCAAAAAACCAATGTAAGTGCTGAACTGTTTCTCAAATAAAAAGTTTCTTCTTCCACAATTAGATTTGCATGGGAATTCTGTTGTAATTCAATCTGGAAAAATCTTAAATCTCCTTCTCTCAAGACTCTACAGTGGCGCTCTCCTGTTCTTTCCAAGACGTTCCTTATTTTCCTATCTATCTTCAAACCAACATCGTCAGCTCTCTCCAGTATCAAGTGGAGACTGAGACATGGGCAAGATGGAAACCAAGATTTGTTCCTCAAAAATCAGCTAACAGAACAGCAAATATATCAAAAGCGGAGGCTGTAAAAATTGTATTAGCAATCGGATTAAAGGGAGTTGATGTGCCAGCAGCTGTGGGGATTGCAGTTCGGAGGGCACGTTGAATCCTTAGCTGCTCATGGATTGCCCATTACCAGTAAGAGCCAAATATGTTCTCTCCAACCTACTCGTCTAAAAGGTTTGGTTCTTCCATCTTTAATACAGGGCTATTTTCTGACTTCCCTGGGACTTTTTGCAGAAGTCCAGGTTACTGCCGTAAGCTCAACAGGGATCTAAACTTCCAGCCATTTGGAAACTGCAAACGAGTTCACAACTCTACTTCTCCTGTGTTAAGCAACAGTTAACGCTTAGAGCACGTGCTATCTGAACAAGCTTGAGCTCTGCACAAGCTTGAAGATTATTTCCCTAAGAAGTCTGAGGTGTTGGTTTTTTTGACCTATAAAGTCTTAAGTGGCTCTGCCTACTTGAGAAATTCCTCTCCCTTTGCATCATGCTGCATCGTGCGGAGTGCTGGCGGGAACACCCCCTGGGTTAAGCTGAAAGGGGCGGATGGCAGGCAGGTCCCCGGCAGCTGCCTGGCATCCACCCGCTCACCCACCACCGTTCAGTGCCCTGCAAAACTGAACATCCAGAGATTTCCCAGAAGAACCAGACCCAGGGGCAAGGGCTGTGAGGAGGAATGCGACGATGGGGTTATTTTATTACAGGTAAAGAAGATATTTTTAAAGTTAGCTGCTAAGAACGTAACACACCATGATCAAAGTCTGTTTCTGTAGGTGATCCCAGAGAATATGGCAGGGAGAAATGCAATCAAGAAAATGTTCTGGTAGAAGTACTACCAGAGGCTCCTTCACTTACGTGCAGGATTTTGTATATTAAATTAAGAATGTATTTCTAAAAATATATTGACCAGAACACTATGAAGATAATTATAAGTTAAAGAGAACTTTACTTGAATACAGGGCTAACTCTGCACCACTTATCCTTAAGCAATCTTATTATACCGGGGAGCTAAGAGAGCATTGCTTTGAAAACAGGACTGGGCCATCCACTCTTCTTTCCCAAGCTAAGCTCTGCAGTTCGTGTTCTCCTGCCACGGGCACGAGGGCTGACCTGCCTCTTACCGGGTCTGACACAACCAAGATGACCCATCCAAAAGTGGTGTAAAAACTAGACTTCTTAACTCATTAACTGTAAAGATGTTACATACCTAAATTACATATAAAGAACCAATCGTGCAGGTATGTGTGAACAGGCCTAAGTTTATTTCAGGAAGAATTCCAGTGACATCAAAGTTAAGCACGTGGCCTAACTTTTTTGCAAGACTGGGATGTTGACAACCCCATGTAAAATGAGATGTCCCAATAAAGCCTAATCCAGGTGTATTTAATATCTGACTATCTAAATGTGAACTAAAAACTGTTCCTCCCATTAATTTCTTACTTACTTTGTACCTTAACAGTTACGGCTCCAGTTTCCATTTTGTTTTTCCAGAGGCAGGATCCCACCACAGGATCAGGACCCAAACAATTTTAAATGGCATTTTACATTCCGAGTTTTGATATGTAGTGGCAGGATTAGAAACTCCACCGTAAAACATGGACGAGAGGTCACAGGTACACTTGACTAAGCTTTCCCAGCGCACGGTGCCTGGCACCGGGCAAACATCCTGCTGCAGAAGGCACAGCCTGACCCCCCGATCCCAACATTGCCATCTGAAACCGGAGCCGGGTGATTTTCTGCACTGGATTCGGTGGGATATGCAATAGGAACGATCACCTGCGCACACGCAGTGGTGGAATCAAGGCCTAAAACCACACGCAGCCCAGGTCAGTATCTGTGTACACAACCTCAACAGATTAGATTAGTGTTTCCCCAACCCTCTCCATTTTGAGGATGATTTTTAACGGATGAAGTCCATGTGTAAATCCGACACTATACATGGCTTAGTACTCAGAATGCCTCGTTCGTGCTGCTGTGACGGCAGGCAATACAAAAATCCCACTTTGTATCACTGCATTTGGTTAAAAACATCCACACATCACACAACAGAGGTTATCACCTTCTCATTTCCAAAAGGTCCACACTCTATACTTTGTGCTCCGTTGCAACACCACTGTAGTTTTTGTGAGGAATAAATATTGACTTTCCTGGACATTGCCTCAGGACAGAACAGGACCTTGAGTACATTTGTCTAAGATTTTTTTTTAGCCTGGTAATATAATTTTATAGCATAGCTTTCCTTCTGAGTAGTTCAAAAGGCGTGGAAAAACAGGCACAAATTGCCCATTTTCATTTTCAGACAGGTGACCACGTTCTAAAGCTGGCTCAACCGTATTTCTTTTCTTATAAGACTACATGAAATTTATTACTTTAATTTAAATTTCCAAGCTGCAAATTTAATTAAGATTACAACATACCACAGTTGGGAAGTCAAGACTGGAAAAAGCCATGCAAAAATGAAGATTTAATATCAATGCAGGCTATTTTGTCATTTTTTGTTTTCCAGAATAAAGCACATGACTGCCAAGCAAATTACTAACAGAAACGAGAGAGTACACACCAGGTCTCAAGAAACTGAGCTCAAAACTCAGCCTGTGCAGAAGATCCGTCTGTTCACCGAGTGGCTCAGCTCTGTCTCTGAGCAGCATCTGCACCTCACAGCGAGATGTTCAGACGCTCTCTCCTTACCAAAGGTGAGAAACCAGCATTAATTTCACTACAAAAATACACGGTGGTGACAGCACAGGAACCACTGTGTGGGTAAAATTCAACTTTCAGGTACAGGCAGCACACAAGACAACAACTAGCAGGGTCAGTCATTCTGGTGGGCAAAGTCTGGATGTGTATTTTAGCCGTAACAGAACCCCGGCTATCAGCAGAAGGGTGTAGACAACCTTAGCGATTTCACCAAAAAAATAAAAATAATATTTTCTGTCAGATGTTTAGCATCCCAACGTGTGACTCGACACACTCAGCTTTTTAACGTCAATTAAGATCAACCGACCACATCCAAAATTCAACATTAATACAAGCACAGCTACGGATCATGACCGAATGAAGAATCAACCATTTGCACGTTCCCTTTTCTGCCTCAAACCAGCGCGCAGGGCTGGGGGGCAGGACCACAAAGGAACAAAACACACAGGTGGACAGCTCATGGAAAAAACGCCTCGCTGCTTCGCTTATAAATCTGCAGTTGGGAAATAAAATGCAGGGCGTAGTGCTGGGAGCTGAAGCAGCAAGGAGAGACAAGGGGGCGAAGCATCGGAGCGGGAAGGTCAGGCAGATGGAGTCGGATAAAATAAAGCTGCTCTTACCTGGAGCAGTTTTCCTTCGGCTGGAGTCACCTCAGCAACGTTTGCGAACTCCCCTTCCAGTATGATCGGCTCCACTTTCAGGGGGATCACCCTAATGATGGCTTTCTGCGCCGCCGACCTCTCCGACTCGACCGCCGCCACCAGCGCCAGCCCTGTGTGGCCCAGTCCTGCCTGCAGGGTCGCCATGAGCAGCCAAGGCCAGAGGACAGCCAGCTGCAGCTGGGGGCCAGCACTCATGCTACCAGCTGCAGCAGCGGGCTCCGGCCACACATACCGCTCCGGAACGCGTCCTCACCCTGCGGCGGGCTCCAGCCGTCGGCAAAGCTCGTCGGGTTTCCGAGCGCGCGGTCCCAGCGACGGGGAGGCGGGAGAGAGAGGGGCTCAGTCACCGCCAGCGCTGCTTACCGGACAACTTCTCCGGTTCTCGCCATCACCGGTTCTCTTCCTTGGTGCCACGTGCTCAAAGGCCGCTGGGAGCTCAAAGGCATGTTTTAAACAAACAAACTAAAAAAAAATATCCTAAGTGATGAGTCCCTCCTCCAGCAAATAAATCCGGAAAGATCAGTGAAAACAGGCTGCAGGCAAGAAATCAGTTCAGATATACGGGAACACCAGGGAGCATTAGAAACTCGTCAGTCCCACAGGGATGAGGCACGGGGAGATCTCCCCATGGACGTGGTGTCCTCGTGTCTCCTGCCCGAGAGTTAGGAAGATCCACAGGTTCAAAACATCCATCTCAAATACCCTCGAGAGACACCTCCCCTTCTTGCCAGCATTTCCCACAACATAAGCTCAAGCTCTTCACCCTGAATGTTATCTGCAGTTACCGGTATCCTCCTCCAAAATTATGCAGGAGGTATTTCTTGATTTTTATGGTGAAAAGAAAGTTTGCTTCTCTACATTTCTCTTCCAAATCAAGTTGATCCCTTCCATCCCTCTCGTGCCAGAAGCGCTTCATTCAAGTTTGGAGATCAGCTTTACTTTTCTCCTAGCAATCCACATTCACAGTCTGACTCCGGGTGCAGTTCTCAAGGTTAATTAATAAAGCACGGAGCTTCTCTTCATAGTTTCAAGTTCCCAGGAAATAAAAAGGCCCCAAAACACTTTAAAAGCTTTAGACACCAAGCCAAACAGGTATCAAGCAAAAAGTTACAGCATATCTGGTTTCTCTCGCACTATTTCTGTGCACGCCTGAGTTCCGGTATGACCACTTCCAAGCACACATTAAGAAGATCCCAACTAAAGGCCCCACAAAATAAAATATAAAGTTCCATGGTCTGCCCAAAGGTCACATGAAACATACCGAGGAGTCTTCATAACTGGGAGAATTCAGACAGGGGATATTTTCAATTAAATCCGAAGTTACAGTGATCACAGAGCTATGAAGAGAAAAAGGGATTTTAAAAAAAAAAAAAAAAAAGATATGCAAACCTGTTAGGCAGTGTGCCTGCTGGAGTCCACAGGGCCAGGACGGATGGAAATGTTGCTGTAAATCCCAAGCAAAAGTTACTTCCAGTAGTTTAAAAAAAACTCTGTGGGTCTGATGATGTTTGGGTTTGGTTTGTTTTTGTTTTTTTTTTTTAAAAAAAAGGTATTTATAATTAAAAAATATTTAAAAAATAGAGAAAGAAATCTCTTGCGCACATGCAGCAGGCAGGTAGGTGCGAGTGGAGCTCCACAGCCCGAAAGAGAATCCAGCAAGATCAAAGGGAGAAAATTACTGCAGACAGAAAAGCTCCTGGGGCAGGCATGGCTGAAAGTGAAGTGTCCGCATGTAATCTACAGACCTGAGCAAGAACCCAAAAACCCTTCGGAAAAAACCTCCTTTAAAATCCCAAAGTCTCTCCTCTCGCTCCAGCGGACGCAATTATCGGTTCTGAAGGCAGGGAGCACGAAGGAAAATAAAACCCGGGACACCAGCAGGGACCCGGCAGCGAAGCCCGGCTGGCTGCCGGACCATTACTGGGCAAGCAAACCACTCCAGCGGGCGCAGAGGCTGCCAGCCGCCGGACAGCCCCGGGAGCTTGTGCGGAAAAGCCTTTTTTTTTCCAGAAAAAACAAAACAAAACAAAACAAAAAACCTCCACAACTAAACCCCAAATCCTCCAGCTGGAACCCCGGAGCGGGCGGGCTGGGGCTGGCCGTGTCCTCCCCCGGGACGGCCGGCGCTCTCCTACCTGCTGACACAAAGNCTCCCCGAGCAGCCCCGGCGCTCCGGCCCCCGGAGGGCTCCGGCCGCGGCAGGCGCTGCCTTCCCTGGGCTCTCGCGAATTGAGGCTCAGTAGCCCTTGTCGAGCTGCTGCCGCCAGGAGGTTTCAGGTCAGGCTGATGTCAGAGGTCTGGAATTCAACTGTTCTTCTCCTCTGACATCGCCGAGAGGTGAATAAGACTATGGGTCAGACCTATAACCTCAAAGTAAGGCTGCAGCGGGCAGTGGGTACGCGGGCGCGCGATGGAGTGGTCCTTCACCAGGGCGCTCAGAAATTAATGCAAAACCAACGCACCCTGCGCAGGAAGGAGACGATGCCCTCGCCGTTCCGGGAGTCGCTCGCTATCGCTCCTGCTGCTCACCGAAAAGTGCATTCAGGACAGCGAACAGATTAGTGAGAGGGTTTTTGTTACACATGCAACCAAACTAATCCCCGGAGTCACTCCACAGAAATTAATAAATCACGCAAACCAAGAATTGGTCCACTTTTTTTTAAACCTGTCCCTGTGGTAATGGTTATTTGTTGATAAAGGGTCTGCAAGAACTACTGAAACAAGAAGCATTTTTTCAACTATGATGCTCTGCCATTTGTAATTTAAAACACGGCGAAAATAAAAATGCAACACTCATTTAAGTTTTGAAGTTTAATTTATTGCAAATCGCTGCAACAAAGCTGCCTAAGCAGGAGTATAAAAGAACATCCACAAGCTAAACCAAATCCTACTCTATTGCCATTAACAAGAACATAGTTAAAAACATCTCATTACAGAATTTACTTCTAACTATTTACCAACCAAACTACATCTACGTTAAGGTGCTGAAAGGCGAGACATTCAATCTGGAGTTACCTGAGATTTGTGAGGCCTTCTGCAACAGTATACTGATTTCGTACAGTAGCGAGTGCCCTTTCTCCTGTGCTCTCTCACAGCACGTTGGTGAGTTGGTTAAGGATAAATAGAGTTCACAGGCACGTGTATTCTGAACGTGCTGCACTGCGGGAGATCCAGCTCCATAACCTTTTAAAGTTAGCATATTAAAAAATTTTAATACTAAGATTTCATCATTTTGTCTTTCGAATCATAGAGCATTAAGACACTAAGGCTCCCCTGACTTAAATCTCCAAAAGTATCAAATCTTTTGGTGGTAAAGAGGAGCAAGAAAGGTAAGCTAAGAAGCTGCCTTTGCATTTTATTTGAATTAAAAAGGTAGCAGCTCCAGTCTGATAGGGCTGAACTCCTGTGATCTCCATCTCCTTACACCTCGAAACCAGGGAGGCTGGACCACGGCTCTGATGGCCCAAACTGCCACAGGACACACAGACCGTCCACTATTTCCATATTACCCAACAATCTCAAGCCACGTCAACTGGGGAGCACAAAACCGAACTTGGGTGACAAAGCTGCAGCAGTGTTACCAAACATCTTTTCCTTTTAACTACTACTTTTAAATACTCCCAGAGAAATGCTTTCCACAGTGTTCCCTTGGAGGAGCAGGATTTGAACATAAGCACCTGGCCTTTCACTACTCCCATCAACTGGAACTGCACTGCACATATGCAGTATACGATAAAGAATAACAAATCCAGGACAATCAGTATGGTAACACCGCCTCGCCCTGCCTAAAAGCATCCTCAGTTGCACTTGGCTAGTTCGGACTGCTGGTGAATAATTCAAGGTTTTGTGGCAGTTCAACCTGATCATCAGTGTTCTCTTAGGAGACCCTGACCATGGCTAGAAGCTACCCAATGCTCTGGAGGCTGTAACTGAGGTGGGTCCTGATAAATTCTCTCCGCTCCTTTCTTGTGCATTTTGCTCAGGCCTGGCTCTAATTAATTATAAAAGAAGTATGAATATGCACGAAGCAATTAAATTTATGTTTTAAGTGCTCTTCCACATGTATTTCCCAAACAACACAAATATAGAATGTGCCCCTTTCATCCTTCAAACAGTATTTTAACATGTAAATGCATACTTATTAAAAAGTTAAGATCTACTATCAATATAAATACAATCATACTTTAAAAGTTAAAAATACATTTTGAAGACCTATTTAAAACAAAGTACTAAAACAACAAAATACCTTAACATTACAGATACCATTAGAATCAAAAGGAAATTATTAAAACAGCAGAATATAAAAGATCAGCAGCTGTCCTGTGTAATGGATACCCACCAGAAAGGATACACTGGCTGCTGAAACAGAGCATTGGTTTAGGAAGGAAGAGCATTTCCTGGTTAATCACTCAGAAAATTAGCTCATCTTTCCTATAGCTGCTCTCCTGAAATCCCTGACCCATTCAGACCTAGAATCTTGTGACTTTCCTACGCTTTTGTTTCATACACAATTCCCAGTAAAGGGCGACAGTACAACTTCAAGCAAAGACAGCGAGAGCCCCAAACACCATCTATGCCGAGTATACTGTAGCTTCCAACAATGTTAACTAAAAAGATTCCAAATACAGCACTAAAAACAATTTGCTTCCCAGCAAGAAAGTTTTGAGAAAGTTTTTAAGGCTTCCTATCTACAAAAAGCTCAGACTTTCCAGATCTAAAGAATACAAGCAGCTAAGTAATTACTTCTTATTAAATACTCTGACCACTAGATACTTTATAACTTGACAGGTAGAAAATGGAAGAGGTGTAAAAAAATGGAGCGACTAATACCCTACGAAGCTAAAATGACAGCAAAAAATTAAGAGCTTTTTTTGGTTGTTTTTTGCTTTTTTTAAACACAGTTGAAATGATCCGAAGTCCCTGTTGTGTGCGAAGCACGCCCCTGGAGTCTGTGGAGGGAACCCAGCTGGCAGCTGCTGCACATTTTCACATACTTGTCACACACTTCTCACTCTCTTGTTTCTTCCTTCAGAAAGTGTCCCCGCTTGCAGGCTGTACCTACCAGCAGATGGAGATTTAGGAAGAAAAGGGAATACTGAGTAAATACCAGTCCTTGTATACGTTTCCCTTGGCAGCATACATAGCAATTGTACTTCTAGCAGGTACTATAAATTACGGCCTGACAGGCAGACTGTAACATGAGAATTTGAGGCTTGCTGTTTAAAGAATAGCAATTATTCTGATTTTGCAAACTTTAAATATAAAACAACAACAAAACAAATTATAAGAAAAGTGCTCCCATTCTTCAAGATACATTATTTATTTGTGCAGTTACTACCATGGATACCAACTGTGACTTACTGTAAAACCCTGGGAGGATCTACAGAAATGCCCATTCTGCTTGTGACATATACCTTCACTTGTCCATAAAAAGCACAATTGCCTCCAAGTATGCCATAGCTGGTGCCAAGATCCTAGAGAAAACTCGTGGTGCCACAAACAGGACAAACGAGGCTCCTTTATTGAAAATTACCTGGATCCACAGCAAAATGGGGATACTTCCAAGGTATGGTCAGATCTTGCCGGTCAAGAAAGTGAGCAAGTACCCTGATAAAGTCACAACAGCACTACCACTGCAAATGTCACCCACGTGGACTTTCATCTCTAAACAGACACAGTCACATCTCAGGAAAAGTACGCCAGCCCTTTTTCTATACTACAAAGTTCCTGCCCAACAGGCACCAGTTCTGCACCTTCTGACATCCATCTCCTGCCAAAGCAGACAGTTGGGAATAAATCTTGAAAATGCACAGGGATGGAGAAATGAGGGGGCTAGGAACAACGCGACTCCAAATTATGTAAAGTTAGGAGACAGCATCTAACATCCACTCATTGAAAACAGCAGACTGCCAGGACAGATAATTTGAAAGTTCTTCACTGAATATATAATGAAGTAAAGGTAACGGCAACTGAGCTGGAGCAAGAAGCTGCAGTTCAAACTCCCGAGAGCGACTTCACTTTGGGCTTCAGACAGGAGCTGCTGAAGAGTTCAGGGCCAGGCCTGTCCCCACATTAACTCTTAACACCTCTGTAGGAGATCTCACTGTGACCTGTTAGGAACACTGATGAACTAAATAAAATTATTTTTGTCTGGAAGGTGTAGGAAATAGTTCAAGTCAACATATGATAGCATGGGAGACCTTGCCTGAATGAAGATTTGCCCTTAGCAATTGCACCTATAAATCTATTTACCTTGCAGGGAATGAGAGGGAATGCATAGTGACACAACTGGAGCGGCATGGGAGTGGGTGGTAAATGTCTAGGACACCTTGCAGCACGATAATGAGGGATTCATGTGAGTCAGTAGCATCTCAGTATTGCGTCTGCTTGTAGCAAAAAAAATTAGAGGAAGTTGCCAGATTATTTGAAGGACTAGACGACTCACAAAAAATATATGGCCAGCCATTGAGAAAGCAAGCTTTTTCCTTAATGTATCAGTATCAGCTTAAATGCTTAAATCCAGAAGTAACAAATTCCACCTGTTCCACTCTGAGATCCCTATTTCCAGAAAGAAGGGCTGCAAACAAAAATTTCTCCAATCAGAATCTGGTCCTTCTTATGTACTCTTTTAGAAGAGGAAGCACAAACCACAGGTATCAGGTCCAGCACAGCTATATTCACTAGCTGAGTGCACCTGTGGAGTACAATGCAGAGGAGATGGGGATAGATACGTGAAGCATTTACAGAGTTCCTATCAATCATTCGTGAAGTCCCAAAGGACTCCTGTTGCATGTGTGGATGCTGCCAACATGAGCAGATTTATTCCAAAAATCCCATTTTATAGATGAATTCAATTACAAAGTGGCAGAGAAAGAAGATGCATCATCAGCACCTTCAAATATATGTCCTAAGAAAGGGCCAGGGGCTGAAAAAAGCAGTCCCTGAAAGGTGAGTTATCGCTCACACCTCAATGTGATAAACACGCCAGGAACTAAAGAGCCATACCCACTGTCTCTCTAGAAAAAGAGTGGAGCAGATGACCCAGCCTGTGCTCATTGGCAATGATGTATACGAGTGATGAATTAACTTCTGCACCCTCTGTTGCAACCTCTGACTCCCAGGAGGACTCACAAATAGTTCTTCTCCTGCTGCTACCAAAGAAAACAGGGTCCCTCTGCCAAACTGTCAGGTACAAAGACAATTAGTGCATGAGGAGTAAAGATATGGTTAAAGTAAACACTTGCCTTCAAAACAAAGAGGAGGGTTCTTCACTCAGTGTGTAATTAACCTATGGTAATGACATTAGCTTACAAAAAACACAGTGGATGCTGAATGTTTGCAAGGCTTCAAAAAGTGACTAGAAAAATTAATTGAAGAAAAGTTTACTGAGGCCTTTTCTACTTAATAGTACAAAAATGCCAAAGATACTGTTGGAGACAGGACAATGGACTAGAGAGACCTTTCATCTTGACTCTGGTTGGTAGGACGTTCTTAAAACAGGTAAACTTGAATTCAGCTGAGAAAGTTGGTTAAGTATATTGTTTTTCATCTGAAGAAAAGAGATAACCTATTTCAGTGATTTATGGTGCTGTAGAGATGGGCTGGCAGCTATGCAGGGAAATCCTGGGGACAGCACTTTAGTAAGGCAACAGCTGTCTCTCTTGCTACAGAATATCTGCAAAAAGGCAAAAAAACCTGGTCTAGTTCTTCCAAAGGAAAGTAACGCCTTCTCCACAAGGGAGGGTTTCATTCTTGGCTCATTTGTACAGATTACCACCTTAGTTTCGGCCCAGAGCTGCTCCCAGTCACAGAAGTGACTTTTCCTTCCATCTTCCTAGCAGTGGCCTTTGGTATCGCTTTATGTTGGCTCTCAGTGTGCGATACCTAGAACTTGGTGTCACCACGTAACAAAGAAGAGTGAATCATGTCAGCAGCCTACTGAAACAGATGGAACAAAAGCCTTCTCTATAGCAGGATACGTATCAAAGTGCGGGCTCAGAAAACAGACAGGACTCATCACTTTCAGAGGGTAAGTTGTGAAAAAACACCTGGAAATTTTCACGATGCAATATTTTAGCACTGAAAGATTAAGGAAGAAGTTGTCTCCCAAGACTCACAGAAGAAAGCAGGTACTGACAGACAAACATGTAGTCAGAGCAACAGAAGTCAGCTTCTATTTAAACCTGTCTGCTTCAGGCTTACAGCTGAAATGCAGGAGATGGGCTATGCTGGCTTCGAGGCTTGTACCATGTGCCCAATTTACTTTGGGCCAACTTGAGCCTGACCAGGTTTGGCTCAGGTGTGCTGTCTGTCTCTTCTCTTTACGTGCACACCAAGCCTAAAAGTTACAACAGTGGAAACGCAGACCTGGATGACTATCACATTTCCCAGAGAATAGACTCTACGCTAATTGTTGCTAATTAGCATTAGGGTAACAGTGTTTCATCTCTGTGGAACAATCCCATGAAAATGCTTTCCAAAATGTTCCTGTACATAACTTTACAGCTGGCATATTAAGCAAATGTTTTGCTGTAGATATGAAAGCTGAGAAGTTTGCTAATTATCCATGGTACCAGGAAGTAATTGAACAAGAACCCTCCATTCTGTGTTTTAAACAAAAGCCTGTCTTCTTTCAAGATGGCATCCAACCCTTTTTCTCAGCTTCCTGACAAAAAGACTTTATTCCTTACTTAAATGTTTGAAACTGATGGGTGTTATGAGCTGAATTATTAACTAGCATCATTATCTGGAATCTAGAAACTACCCTTTGAAGTGAGCAACAGCTCTTCAAGCTCTACAATCAGCTCTTTGATGAACAGCTGTGAGGGAAATAGCTTCTTGCGAGACTTGCAGGCTGCACCAACTTTTCCTCTCCGATGGATCCAAAGTACTCTTTGTGTCCTCTTATGTCTCCCTGATCTGTGGACATTTAGGTTTTCCCTTTAGTTACTAGATTTGTGAATTGTTTGCCTCTGATGTTCTGCTGCTTGTTTTTCTCATGTATTTCAGCACACGTATCAGCAGACTGGTACAAAATTTAATTAGTGATCTTAGACAAAAGGTTTGGACTTCTACACTAACTTCTTCAGTTTTGTGGGGTTTTTCCCCTGTTACTTCAATAGTCACCTCATTACTCAGTGGTTCCTTTGTAGCCCTGTCACCTTCCAGCAAACATATCTATGGACTTCATCTCAGTATTGTGACATCCAGGTTTCTGACACAACTCCCAGGACTTCCGGTTTTATTTACTCTTATAATTTATATCCTTTTCCACATAAGAGTAATTAGCATAAGCATATCTATAGAAGCACGTTGGTAAGTATACTAAGAGGTTGTACAAGTATAATGTTTTATCTGAAGGCACAATGAAGTACTTTGCACTGCAGGCAATAACTATTCTGATCTCCCCTTTCTGTAATAGTTTCATAGTATCTGTCTCGGTAACCTCTAAAAAAATGTAGAATCTCTTCTTACCAGAGGACTCGCCACTGTCTGAGCTGTGTCTTCTTTTCCTGCATTGAGGTTTTACAGATGAATCTTCCTTTCCTACAGAATTGTTCACAGGCTCAGTTCCTGAAGTGAATTGTCTCTCTTCTGTCTCTGATGTACTGGATTCACATTCAACACTAGTATTCTCCTTTAAAAAAAAACAAACAAAACAAGAAATAAAACCAAGGATCACTCAATATTGTCTTGTAATCATTTTAGGGACTAAATAATAACAACTATTCTTCTCCACTCCAAAAGGACATCTAACAAGTGTTGAACACTGCCTAGATGGTTTACATAATAAGTGTTTTTAACTCAGAATTAAGATTGCCAAATTGAAACTCGAGCCCTTACAAAATATCATATTAAGCAAAACATGAAATCAGAAAACTAGAATATACAAAGTTAGGGTACACGTCCTCACAGTCTGGGCTTTGCTCTCAGTTATCAAACCAGCTATAAGAAATAAGCTAGAAGAAATCCAGGTGCACTCATTGTTACCCACACATGTATTAGTAATGACAGATCTAGTTCAAACAACTTGACAGAGCTGTGTGATGCAAAACTACACATGCGAGCCGCACATTTCTGGTTGGAAATCTCACCCCACCCCACCCAATTGTTAAGACACTAAATTATAATGTGTTGCTTGCTTTTTGGAGCCCTCTGCTGCTGCTCCATATGTATTTTGCAGGCAACCATTTACTGAACTGGTATATTTCCGTGATCATGTGGCAAAAATCTGTAGGTTAAAACAAAAATTTAAAAAGCCAAACAACCAAGTTATGTTTTTATTCCACTGAGGAAGTAAAGGCTCAAAGTTAAGCACTTGGAGTTTACGTTTAGACAGAAAGATGTTCTCACTATCACCTGTTCTAGAATATTCATCTCTTCTGCAAATATCCTACCAATCAATATCCTAAAGATGAATGATTGTTCAGAGCCTGCAATGTTTCCTTCTAGTAAGGAAAAAAAAGCTTTTGAAAACTGGTATGTGTGAGTTTACAGAAAACAAAAGGTCATCACACTTGGTAATAAGATATCAGTATTTCCAAAAATCACACTCTTCACCTTGAGTCTGTCATTACTCAATTTTAAATATATAAAAGACAATGTGTATGCAAATTAATAGAAATACATATACATTCCTTGACAAAGTTGTATAATAATATTCAAAAAGGCCTGTGTGAATACAGTAACTGAATATTCCAGAGAGAGGCAGTTCCCCCCAACACTCCGCTTGCACTTGCTAGATAGCCACTTCACTGTAGTATTTGTTCTTTGAAATATGTTGTCTGTATGTTTTGCACTAGTACTATTAACAAGGCCATGTGAAAACCATTTGGTTAGCAATGCCTTTTGTCTAACATCTGAACCACAACTCCTTCCTAGGCATAAAAACAAAGAGAAGGAAGGAGGACTGTAGTTCACTACCTTCACCAGCTAGAATCCAAATTTCGTGAGTGATGATCTAAACCTCTCCATTCCTGGCGACATTTACATAATAATAAGTTCTAGAAAAATGAGTAAGCAGCCTTAACCAACTCATGAGAGAAGGGAAGATTTCGGAAGTGAGCATCCTAATTTGGATACTCCACAGGACAGCTGTTCTAGAAACAATTCTACAAATTTCATTATTTAAAAAAAAGAGAAAAATGGATACACTATGAACTGAAGAGCAGTATCAGACAGGGGATGTAGAAATCAAACTGCATTGTTTGATAAACAAAAACCAAATGCACATTGGGATAACCATTACTAAGAAGTCCAGACACTCTGACTAGCAGTTCTTCTACAAAGGACCTGGGGATGCTGCAGTGTCCAGGAAGGCTAACGACAGCTTGGGCTGCAGGCGGATGAGCGTGGCCAGCAAATCCAGGGAATTTCTTTCCCGCCTCACTGCTGAACCTGTACTTGCAGCGCTGTGTCCCAATTCTAAGCCTTACAGTTGTGTGTGTGGAAACTGAAGAGCACAGTACCTGCACAGTACCCCCTTCAGATTCCTTTTTATCACTGTGTTCATAGGCTCTTACACACCAACTCTTTAGCCATCTAATATAAATAAGGTAATAATAAGATTTTCATCCGAATAGCATCAGCCTAGCCCCCACAAATCTGCTTCCCAAGTTATCTCTTCTTTTCTTATTTTTGTAAGTGAACGTGCTTCTGACCATGAATTTACCACATCTGTGGACAGACTCTTCACTCAGACCTAGTACTCCTGCAATTTCAGAGTCCCAAACAGTGTTTGGTGGAGAATCAAACAAAGCTACCAAAGTCGACACATGTGAAAGTTTTGCCTTTTCACTTCAGTTATTGAAAACTGCCAAATCTGCTGCATCTCATTGGTTACATGACTTACGAGACAGCAACTGGACTATACCTGTACCCAGCTGGAACCATGGTGAGAGGCTAAGGTACTAAAATTAACAACTCACATGAATGGGGTTTGCTGGATTAACCTTCCCCAAAGAAAGCAAGAGTTTTAACCTTCAGATAGGTATACTGCCAAGGAGACTGAATAAAATAGGAGGCAAATTCCTCTTCATCAAGCATTACAGAAATGTTGTATTTCCACTTTAAGAAGAAAATAAAATATTTCTTTTAAGTAGGAGTAGAATAAAATATGCCTACTTAAGGCCAAAACCTGTAAAAGTCTCGAACAGGAATTCACCGAGACTAAGAGGACAACACTGGATCTGAACTATTGAATGCACTAGATCTTTTTATGTAAAGAATAGCTCTTTAATTTGTGATCTTTTAGGAAAGCAGGAAAGCGGGGTAAAGCAGGTTTCTACTAAACTCTTAGTTCTATGAGGAGGGCAGTTCAAGGCTCACTAGCTGTCACAAGCTCAAGTAAATGCTAGGAAATACTGTGAAAAGAAATAGAGAACAAAACAACAAACACCTTTGTGCCACTGTAAAAACGGATAGTTTGCCCACAACTTCAATGCTCTCTTCATTTCAAAAAAGGATGTAGTAGAAATGAAGAAGTGCAGAACACACCCAAAGCTAACCAGAGGTGTGGAGCAGCTGCCATGCAGAGGAAACTCCAGCAGGACTGTACAGCTGGGGAAAAAGACTACCGAGGAGGCAGTGATAAGAAATCCACAAAATCACAAGTGGCATGTAATAAGCGGCCACAGATGACAGTTGAATGTTTCTTCTGAGGCAGAAACCAGGAAGCATCACATGAAGCTAGTAACAGCCATGCTCAAAAGGAACAAAAGGAAGCTCATTCTGCAATGGATCACGAGCAAAGTATCTGTTTGGTCAAAGGATACTTTGACATCGTTTCAAGGGCTCACGTCAGTCCACAGAAGAGAAACCTAAGATTAAATATACAGTATCATTCCAAGTCCTCAAGTGGAAAGTAGTTGGAAAGTATAAGGAGGAATGCCCTGTTCTATTTGTGTGCCTTCTTCCTGCTCTTCCCTATGTACCACATTGCAGCTATTGTCCTGAGACTTGACACTGGGCATGACAGAAACAATCTAACCATTTATC
>VYXH01007885.1:1818-13332 GCA_013397275.1 Burhinus bistriatus
CCTCCTCCTCCTCCTCCACGCGCGCGAGAGGCCGCTCCCCCGCCACGTGACGTGACGCGGCGCCCTCGCCTAACACCCCCTACACCCACCCCCTCGCCTTCCCGCGCGCCTCGCCCCTCACACACCGCCAGACGCGCGCCCATCCACCGGCCCTTCCGCCTACCCCGGCACCACGTGAGCAGGGCGGGGGGGAAGCCGGCCTCTTCCCCTTCACGTGACTGGGGCCCCGCCCCCCTCAGCGCGCGCGCGGCGGAAGGGGGACGGTTGGCCCCGCCCACGGCTGCGCTGAGGGGAGGTGGCGCGGGGAGCGGCTCCCTGAGGGGCCGCGGGGCGTTCCCGCCCCCGGGGCGAGGGGGAGTGCTGCCCGCGGGCTCGTCGGCGCGGGAGGCCCCGGGAGAAGGCTGCAGCCGCTCCTAGGGTCGCTCCGTGGAGGGTTGAGGCGCCGGCGGAGCTCGACCGGGAAGGGCTTCTGCGGGGACTGGCGGCCCCGCTTCAGCGCTCTGTCAGGGCGCAGGGAGACAGAAGCCCAGCGCCCCAGGGCGCAGCCTGGGCCCTGGCTGGATGGGTTTAGGAACAGGGTGAACGTTCAGAATCATGGCTCGGTTCCTTTACCGCTGGCCGAAGGAGCGGTTCGAACCAGTAGGGTTTTTTGGGATTTTTGTATTTTCTGCCCTGTAGGGTTTTGGCAGGACTGATTATGAGTGGTTTATGTCACAGATTAAAGCCTGTTCAGGTTGCCAGGTTACCATTTGGTACCTCAGTTGCAGGTAATGTTCAAGTAGAGCCTTAACAGGTTCTGGGCTTTCGAGAGCTCCCTTTTTCCTTCTCCTAGCTCTTGTTCTCCTGGGGACTTTGTCCTAGACCCATTTGATATACCAAACAATCCGCATGACTAGAGAATCAAAAGGCTCGTTGGCGTTCTCTCTCCACAGTTGCTGAGACCAATGCCTGAGCGATCAGGAAATGGGAACCAGTTCTGCTCTTACATTAATTTAAGTGGTACACTCTTTTGCCAAGCTGGACACAGGAAGGCACCCCATTGACATGGAGGAATCCCAGGAGAAACAATAGCTGCACTAATGGAAGAAAAGGGCAAGGAAAGTATGCTAGGGACTAATGGAGTATGGTAAGGGGGTGGCACAGCAGAGGTATGTCAGAGTGCTTGGTGCAGCTTAGGGCAACCCAGACTGAATGGTGACAGGACAAATGGCAAGAACAGAAGGTTGCTTGACTCCCCAAGATAAGGAGTTTCAGGTTGTGAGCCAGGAAAAAAAAGAACTTTTTCCCTTTACGCTCTTTCCTGCTGTGCATTTTTCCCATTCTGTACAGCACCTCTGGTTGCCCGAAATGTAGCAGTTGTACCCTTCTGGCATCCCTTCTTTGTAATGCCTGGCATTTTAAGGCAGGGCTCACAGCCTACATGGAAATTGGTCACTGCTTGGTGCTCTGCTGAGCAGGCAGGGTTGGTGAAGGTGACAGGGGCACCAGGTAGCAGAATGTTCAGCCCCTAGTGCCTCCACTGATACATGCCATGGTTTTTGACCTTTTCTGTGGTCTTACTTCCTTTAGTGCCCTTTGCTCATGCTCTGTCCCTTGACACCATGCTCTCCACGTATGTAGAAAGGGTATCAAATCTCATTTTACCCTAAGGAGTATCTGAACATTAATCAATGTTGTTCATGCTTCTGCCTTCTCTTAGACAGATTTAAACGGCCTGCATTCTGGACTGACCTTGATATTTATTACATAGATGGGCAGGAGTTATGACAGTTCCTACTGCTCAGGAGCAGCAAGACCTCCCTATTCCCATCTTTCTGCAGTAAGATAGAGGGTTCTTTAGAGCTAAATTGAAATTCAGACCAAATAGTGCACAGGTAGTGTTGATTTTCTTGAGGCAGCTGTTGATACTTTGTTTTATTACTATTGGGGGGAAGGAAATTAATTATAGCTCTAAACAAAGTTTCACATGCTTTGTGACAAACATGTCTGCGGCTCCATAATCCGTGCAGATTTAATCAGTATTATTAGCATTCTTTCATCATGACTTGGCAATCCTTTGCTAATCAAGATGGATATTTGATGTGCAGCATACAACAACAAAGGCTGAGAGCTCTTGGGATGCTGTAGTCAGATGGTGTGGTGCCAGCTGGAGCGTGTCTCCGAGTATCACACAGAATCCAGCCCAGGAGCATTTGGAATATGAGAAAATTAAACAAGGATACCAGGACAAAAGCATGGTAGACTCCTCTCTGCTGTACACGCAGTAAATACAAATGAGAAAATGGCATCTTTCAGTGCCAAAGCTTCCAGAGGAGAGCTAAGGGATTAAACAGATGAAGGCTCAAGGACACAGGCCCTTGCTTGAAATACTCAATACGTCAAGCTTGGAGAGGAGACCCTGCACTAAACACAGCAAAGGTTTGACCAGGCCTGGCAGGCAAATTCTACCTACTGCCTGTGTCAGGACTTTATCTGTTGTTACAAGGATTTGCAGCCTTTTCAATTTTCCAACTACTAAAGAATAATCCAGTGCAGGTGCAAATCCCGCTGGACTGTATATTTAAGCTTACTTCAGGATTGCTTTTCTCAGTCACCTACTGCAGATTTAAATAGCCTGCAGTCCGTGTACCACAGGCTGGAAATCACCGTTCTGGTGCTTTGGCATTCTACTTGCCAGTCGCATTTGAGAGTGGGAGGAAATCACTTATGTTAAGAATATCACCCTGTTCCTGGTTCAGAAGTCTGCTCTACTCTGTGTTACACACAAGAAATAAAAACCATCTGTTCTTCACAGGCTTGGGCTGCAGCATATCTTGCCTCTTGCTGATGCTGTCTTTGCTTTCCACACTACCAACCCTTGCCCCTCAGACTCATTGGACAATTAATCCAACTGAGCTGAAGTACAGAGCAGTTTTTCACAACTTAGTCTGAAGTTTTTATTTCTTTGTGCCTCTTTTTCTCCCAGTTACATGCCTTGGTCTAATAAAAATACCCATCTTCTCTGAAAACTGTTCTTACAGCCTTAACCCAACACCTGCATCAACAGCACTACCTTTCTCCAAAACGTACTCCAGTAGTCTCAGAGAGACAACATCATCCAGTCATATCCAGACTCTGTAAGGGAGAGACTCCACATGAAGAAACTAAGCTTGACTTTCAGGTTTGATTTGAATTTGAAGGGAATTAGGAATTCTCTCTAGTTACACTGGAACAACTGAGAATCTGAGATGCAAAGTGGGGTTCTCTCAAGAGCCGTTACCCTTGGCCATACCGTGGATTGCTGCTGCATTTAGACTTGGGGTGAAACTCGCAAAGATGCTGTCTAGAAATGGGATCCAATGTGTTAGATTGTGTTAATCTGCATGCAGAAGCAAGGCTGCAGCAATATTTGTACTTGAAAGGGTTGCCATTTCAGTTGTGGAAGAAAGCCCTTGTGGTACAGATGCCATTCATTGATTCACGGCATTGAAGGCAGGAAGGGTAATGATATCATTGTGTCTAGCCTTCATACAGCCCAGGCCATTTAAATTCCTAACATCCACAGGCTGCATTAGTCCCTCATGTCTCAGCATCATCCTGGGAATTCATGTTTGGCTGCTGGATCATCCTTAGAGTCAGTGCACGCCTGGAGACAGACCCTCTTCTTTAGGTGCCCCCTGCAGTCCTTGGTGCAAGTTTTCTCACTTTGTAATTTGGCTGTGTGAAAAAGGTGATGCATTCTCATGTGACCAGAATCTGAAATTTCTCTGTACAACCGCCTTAACCCCATTGTTATTTTCCATTCCTCCAGCCTTTTTCACAAAACATTTTATCTGTGGTGACTTTGTACTTATTTGCAGATTGCTGAGATGGTTCAACACATCTGAGCCTGGTATTGATCCTGCAGAACCTTGCCATAAAATCCTGTTTCGGCAAGGATCTTGGCAGTTGTTAATCTGTGTAGTATGTGCTCTGCTAATAGTAAGTGCTGAGTTTATTCTGTTATACTCCCCAATTTAATTCTGTGATGTGCCCACTGTTACGTTTATCAGCCAAACAATCTCTGAGAATTAAATGGGCTTTTGTTAAACAGGCTTATTTTCCACACAACCTTGTTGCCTGGCATTAACTGTATATCTAGTCTTGGATTCTCTATTAATCAAGTCCCTTATCAGTTTTCCATTATTTTGTCTGTGACATCAAGGAAAGTAGTCCACAGGTATCTGGTCACCCCTCTGTGCCCTGCTCAAACAGTGGCATGCTTCCAGCTTCTTAACATTTCCGGAGATTAAAATTATCTCCATGAAGCCAGAAGTTTCCCTGGCCAGCTCTTGAAGAACTTGGGCTGTGGGGTTGGACTAGATGATCGTTAAAGGTCCCTTCTGACCCAAACTATTCTGTGCTTCTATGAACTCTTTGGTGTAGACACCTTAAAGCTGGTGACAGAAAACCATTTCTGACTGTTAAGTGTTACTTCGCATTAATCAGTCTTCTGTCCCACTGTGACACTACTGGAGCATCCTGCTCCTTAGTGGAACAGAAGCAGGTATTTTTGGAACACTTCTACTTTTATATTGTCTATTAGAGGTTTTAAAACTGTCTACAAGTGGGCCAATGTGAATGCTAGGAATTGTTCTTTCAGAGGTTGAAAGTTCTTGGAAGCAAAAAAATCCTTTTGCTGATATACCTTATACCAGAATAAATATGGCAGAATTTGTTCCTTTTCTAATTTAAGTTACAGACAACAAGTTTATCAAACAGAGACACCAGTTGTTTACATGCAGAGCTAGTTCATTCTGGGATGGCTGATTAGCTCAGCTGCAGTGTCCCATAAATGCAAAGCTAATTCAGTTACTGGGCTGCATCGACATCCTCATGCCCCTGCTAGAGACTTTTAAACATCCTTGCACCATGTTGCACAGTGCCTCTTGCAGTGCTTACCGCTGGATTTTAATGGGCCTAGTGGAATCTCAGCTCTCCCTTACTCCAGATAATGTAAATGTTCCAGTGATTGATTGGTAATAAAGTAATAGTGTTGTAAAGTGGAAGCTGGATGTTGCACCATTTGCTGTTTTCCCCCAAACTTCATCTTAGGATAAATTACAAGCATTTTTATCCTGTTATGCATTTTAGGAGAATGTTTTGAATAGCATCTCCAAGGATATTTGCCAACTCTGGTTAAATGTCTGTCATCTGCTTTAAATTACAAAAGGGACATTTGTAGATGCAGCAACTGGGAATAGCAGGAACAAACCAGGGAGCTTGAGAGACCTTGGGAACTACAGGCTGGTCAGCCTCCCCTCAGTCCCTGCAAAGGTGATAGAGCAAGTAGTACTGAAAGCCATTTCCAAACATATTGAGGACAAGAAGGTGATTGGGANGAAATGTGAAGTTATGCACCTGGGAAGGAATAACCCCATACACCAGCATGGGCTGGGTCCAACCATCTGGAAAGCAGCTTGGCAGTGAAGGACCTGGAAGTCCTGGTGGACAAATGGAACATGAGCCAGCCATGTGCCCTTATATCAAAGGCCAACAACATCCTAGGCTGCATTAGGAAGAGTGGTGCCAGCAAATCGAGGGAGGTGATCCTTCCGCTCCTCTCACCAGTTCAGCACTGGTGAGACACATCCAGAGTGCAGTGTCCACTTCTGAGCTCCGCAATACAAGAAAGATGTGGGCATACTGGAGGGACTCCAGTGAAGGGTGACAGAGTTGATTAAGGGACTGAAGTACCTGACATACAGGTTCAGGCTGAGAGAACTCGGATTGTTTAGCCTGGAGAAGAGAAGGCTCAGGGGGATCTTATCAGTCCCTTACCTCATGGCAGTGAATAAAGAAGATGAAGCCAGACTTCTCAGTTGTGTCCAGTGACAATGCACAAATTGAAAAATAGAAAATTCCATTTAAACAAAACTTTTTTTACTGTAAGCAGGGTCAAACACAGGCACAGGTTGTAGAGTCTCTGTCCTTGGAGTTACTCAAAACCTGACTGTACATTGTCCTGGGCACCTTGCTCTAGCTGACCCTGCTTTGAGCCGGGGGTTGGACTAGGTGGTCGCCGAAGGTCCCTTTCAACCTCAGCTATTCTGTCATTTGGAATGTACAGGAACCCAGGATTCGGGGATATGACTTGACCTCTCTGACCATTTCTTATTCCAAGCCTGTGTCAGTAAGTTGAGAAAGAAAGGTGATGGGGAAATCCATATCACATGAGCCAGAATTTTCCCTGTAGTCACTTTCTGTTGCTCTGTGCAGAATGTTCAAGCACTGGATGTTTCCTTTCCCCTAAGCAGAGCTGAGCAGCCCGGAGCACAGGACTAAAAGCTTCCCCCCAAACCAAATGCACTCAAAGTACAACAGCAGCAGTCTACTGTATGTGCACCAAGATAACAGGGAAAATAATTTTTTTTAAGTCAAATTCTGTTTATTCAGGTAAAAAGCTAAAGTTGGCTTTCTGTGATTAACAGAAAAGAGATGCTCCTATAAATACACATGGCAAGTCATCATTATTTCTAGAATTTCTTTCCTGGAAGGGAAAAAAGTCTCTATGAAGTGGTTTTATCAGAGAGCAAAATCAGAAGTCATTATAGCTTAATCGTTCTCTACTGGCATCCTCGCTGGCCTGGCTGCTGCGTGGTCTCCAGCAGCCCTCAACAGTGGGAAGGAGGCTGCCACCACAGCAAGTGAGGAAATGGATCATGTCTTCCCAGGTGTTTTTCTGAGTGCTGACCAACCATTCCTCACCCTCTTGGCTCTGAGACCTCTTTTAGGGTTCATGTACCTGGAGAAATTAGCCAGCATTCCTCCCTAGGTGAATACTTACCTAGAATACAGCAGCTATGTGGGGAGGAGTTTAACAGCAACAGTGCTAGCCTGCGTCTCCCCGAAGACAACCTTAAATCTAGCCACATCCTTTCCAGTTGTCCAGAATCTGTGAAATTTCTATTGTAGATTAGTCTGTGTGCTTAACATTCAACACGCACCAGGCACTGCAATGGGTCTGTGGAGAGAGGAAGCCGCTGGAACAGTGAAACTTTTGACAACACAGGAAAAAAACCACAGACACCAATTACAGCGTTGTCCTGGTTTAAGCAACACAGGGCTAATTTTCTTCTAATACTTGGGAAAATTGCACTTTTAGAAGACTGGTGTCTGAATTTGTAAAAATATTTACTTCATCACCAGCTATGGTGTGTGCGTGTCAAGGTCTCAGTGTTTTTGGGCTTGCCAGGTGCAGGGATGAGGAGAAGCGAGATCCAGGCACTTGACCCAGGCTGGCCAACAGGATTATTTCATACCATGAATGTCTCATTCAATACAAATCAGAAGAAACTTTGCTGAGAAGTTCTCTCTCCCTTGATGGCTGCCATCCTGAGAACTTCTTGCCCCAGTGACAGACCCTTGAGGCTTTCCCTTCCTCCTGAAGCTGTAGCGCTTGCAGTGTCCAACATTTGCTGTCCATTGCTGGGAGTGCACAGCTTCCTACTGATATAATTGGTGGAGTATAATCCTTGTATATTTTGTATTGGTGTCGGGATCAATATTGGTTCTTTAGTGTTATTATTGTTAATTACCTAGTCTTATTCTATTAAATCTGTTTATATTTCAGCCCCTGGGTTTCCTTGTTTTTTTCCCAATTCCCCTTCCTGGGTGGGGAGGGTTCATCTGGTGATAGAATAATTGTCTAAACAACAATAAATTGTTGTGGGTTTCTCCAACCATAGCAAGGGGCTACAAATCTTTCTGCTGATACTTCAGCATCCCTGGAACATGACTCTCACTCTGTTTGTGTCTTTGGCACAAAGAGTCCAAGCAACTTTCTAGCTGACCTTTTGACTGCAGCTCTGCACTTACAGCCTGTGGCTTCTCTCTTACCTCTCCCAGTTCATGGTATGCCTTAATGAAGAGTGAAAGGTAAGACCCTCTGTGCAGGGCAGTACTTTGAAGCAGCTGATCAGTTGCTCCCAAATACCATGTTGGCCATGCGGTCCCTTGAGCCTTGCAGGGGGCTGAGGCCATCCTGACATTTGTTCTTGCAGATGAGGAGGCTTGAGGGGGACCGAGAAAGTTGGGAGACAAAGCAGAGAAGTTCATGTTTCCTAATAGACTGTGAACTTGCTCACTTTCAGTCTCTGACAAAATGGGCTGCCTTTGCCCAAAGGACAGTTCAAGCACTGTGTTCCTGGCATCTCTTAATTTATTAATCCATTTACTGGACCTTGAAAGCACCTTGCACTGGAAAAGAGTATCCTGATCCTCCATTCAGAATCAGGCAGGATGAGAAGAGGAAGAATGAACAGAACCAGTATGAAACTATTCTCACAGTGCTGTCTTGGTTTGGCTTCCTTGTTCTGCAGCAGCGGTGCCACCAGCTGGCAAGAGCTGAGATCCCAAGGGACAAAGATCAGGAACAAAATACACCCAAGAATGGAAGTGATGACAGCCAAGCAAACCTGCAGCAGCTGGGCTGGGAGCTGGAGGCAGGCAGCAGATTGAGTGTTGAAAAGGGATAATGTGCACTGCCACCGCGTTTGCAGCGTATGGTAAAAGCACAGTTGATAGCAGCATAGACCTGCTACAGGCTCCGGGCCAAGGAGTGCAATGGATCTTGTCTTGGTTCCACAGCCAGAAATGATGATGGCCAGACGCGCACATGCCAAGCACATCCAGTAACAACGCACTGTGGGANGTTCAGCTCCAGCTTCCACGCTGAAGGATTGGCACAAGCTCATCCCAGTCCATGGCTGTGGCAGGAGGCAAGCCAGAAGCCACAGGTTGTACTGCTACTGCTGCCTTCTAGCCCTACCCCACCACACATCTAACCCATCATCTCCTGTGTGTCTCCAGGGCCAGGGATTTTTTTTTTAATTTTATTTTTTTCTCATCTCTCAGCTCTCAAACAGTTTTCGTATAAGGTTCAGTAGAATGACAATATAGTATTCACACGCCTCTTAGTCTCTGCTTTTCCAGCATCCACAAGCATCAGTAATGCCTACTGCAGTACTACACGGAGCAGAGATGGTGCAGCTGGAGATATGGTCTCCCAGAGCACGCAAACAAAGCTGCAGTTTGTCCATGACCATGGAAACTAGCACCTCAGGGTGAGGTTAAGTGCAAAGAATATGGGGGTGCAGGAGCTGCTTTTAGGCACATGATTGTAGCCTCCAACATAAAGCTTAGATCTCTTAAGGACATTCCTCCTCTCCAAAAAATAACCCTCCCAATTCTAGGCAGGGAAGAAGAGTCAGGAAAATAGGACAGCTGGACAGAGGCCTCACTCTCCTGTGCAATGAAAATATGGTGGAAGATCTAGTGCTACAGATGCAGTTTTGGTATATAAGGTCTTCCTGAAACCCTTAGTCGTATACTTAACTGTCTACCTATAGGTATCTGTACTGTCCAACACTTCTTAGAGGTATTTCCTTCTTAGAGATATTTCCTTCTTAGAAAAATAAAGTGGTTGAAAGGAAATATTGCCTCAGAACAAATGAGGTACCAGAAGAAGAGAACAGGAAGGAGATACTTTGAAGAATGTAATGGTCCCAACTCTGCCATTAGATACATTTTCTGTAAAAGCAACAAGTGTTACTGCAGCTGTACAGAGAACAGGACTGATGTTTAGGCTCTGAAAAAGAGTAAGCTGAAAACCTGCCCTTGGGATATCAATCCACTCACTGATGAAGGAAAAACAACAATTCACTTTACTTCTTTTGAATCAGTCATGTCAACATAGAGGCTGGACTGTTACAAGGAGAAACCCAAGCCCACTTGCTCTCAAACTGCCCTGGATTTACTTGCAGTGGGATAATTGGCAAATAAAGGAAATCATTGGCCAAGCCAACACACTATACAAATACATTTTATTTAGAGATACCCATAGTGAGATGCACAAATACTTTTTGTTCACCAGTTTCCAGATCACACAACTTCAACTAGTGGAAAAAAACAAACTGCAGTTAATTACAATTATTTATATAACAGGGCAGTAGTAAAAGATCCATTTGTCAGACTACAGCATGGTTAACAATACTCAGGTGAGAATGTACAGATCTAGGTATTTAAAAAGTGCATGGGTCATTGCCACATACACCAACATGCTTTTTCAAAGAGCAACTTCCTTCTGGCACGTGAACACAGTAACCCGGTTAATGCAAGATGGAAAATTAGGCTCTTAATTCGATCTGGAAATGTATCTATTAACAGTTTTCCTCCAGACAGCAAATTAAGAGTTATTTGTGACTGACACATGGAAAGCAATCTGTAAAAACCACTGTTGCATTGTCCATGTAGTCAAGCAACACACAGATGACCTAAAATGATCAGTTCCAGCCTACACCTTCACAGCTCTTCTACCACAGTCTTCTTCAGAAGAGTCCAGAGTACTTGATGGTATTTAGCAAGCTAGCAGAAGAGCTGTAGTCCAAGATCCAAACTCTTGCACCCACACCGAGTTCTTCCACAAGTGAAATCTCAGTCCTCAAATTTCAAAAACCCCATGTTTCACCTGCAAGCACATCAACTGGATCACGTATTGCTGGGTTTACCTTTAAGTTCCCATCTAAATGGAGGGAAAGGAGGAAGTGGTGCTGATCTGAGAGAGTAGCTGCATTGGTTTAAAGTTGTATTTAAAACACATGGAACATGGACTCTTCTCTCCAGTGCCTCTCTCAAACCTACGAAGTTCAGCAGATTCCACTGCTTTATGCAATCCCTGTTCTGCTTTTAAATAGGGATAGTGCTGTATGGTGCTTGGGAAAGACCATCAAGGTCCACACTGTTGTGTGGATGATAACACATGAGAGCAAGAAATACATTAAATCAGTCTTCAGTTAAACTTCTTCCATTGCAAACAGAGAGAGACAGAGATTGACTTTTGCATTATAGTTGAGAGGCACATTTTGCACTGATGAACAGAAAACCCCAGTTTACATTGCAACTTTCTGTGGATTAGAACACAGACAAACCTCCTGTTAAAGCATTTTTTTAAAAAGAAACAAAAAAACCTCAGTTACTGTTCTTCTATTTAAAATTCTTAAACTACTCCCTCACCTATTCTCCCCAGAGATACCTTTCCACTTGTGTATATGCAGCTGCTTTTCCTCCCTAAAACTTAAGAGATCTTCTTCCTGTGCACCTTGGAAGTAGACATATAATTCTGTTGCCTCACAGGGTGCGCCTCTGTACCACATTCAGGAGAGCTGAGAAAGTCAGTAGGATTTCATACATATGCAGTGAACCCCAGAATAAACAACAAGAAAAATAAAAGCCACCGAACTGAAACAGCCAGCAGTACAGGAATCAACTCCATGGGGCAGGAACGAGTTTGGAGAAAAGCCTTTCAGACNGCAGGAACGAGTTTGGAGAAAAGCCTTTCAGACCAAAAGGGGGATACTAGTTCAGGGATATCCAGGGCTGAGTCTAATGAATAGGGAGACTGTGAGCAATACCCCACATCAGCAAGCTACTGCGTAAGTGAGTAAACTGCAGCAGGGCTTAAACAGGTACCCCCGGGGCTTTACAGAACTGGTACCT